>KZ652378.1:27604-38964 GCA_001010745.2 Gerris buenoi | reverse complement strand
ATTAAAAGGGTTCACCTGTATTGGGGTAATGGGGAAATTAAAGAGTTAAAACTTACCAGGTGAGGAAAACCTTTTCTCAGACCACTCTGGTCTTATATTTAGATATATAGAGCTTGAGATCCCAGGGGTGGGCCTCCAGGTCAGATCTTGCGATCTTTCCCAGATCTTCCTGCGTCTTTGAAGAATATGAACTATTAAAATGATTGTAATGCCTGATTAAAATTACCTGTAATGATCGATGTGAGAAAATTTATAAGTAAATGAGTGAGCAAGGTCGAAGCGACGACAAGTTCAAAACTTGAATAAAGAAAATCTTTAAAATTGAGTAAAATTTATTTAAATATCAATGAACAATATTCTCTTCCTTTCTATTAGGAGATAAGAACTGAAAATAGGGTTGACCAGAATTAGGAAACTATCCAAACATATAAACCACCATGTGCGTTCATAGACGCAACACATGAATAAAACCCCTTAAAATTTATTAATATACCACAATATGTATGATGGTGAGACGATCGCATCCAGTCGAAGATCGACGGTTTCAATAGCAGTTCCAGGTATCTGCGACGATTAAATGACTTGAGCTTCCTCTCTCTGGGTTCTCTCCAGGGTAGAGACGCTTGGCTCTTGTAGGCGACGGCGGTTTCGAATTTATGTTTAAAAAAAGATTTTAAATTGAATGAAATTGTTACTGACTTCCTGACTTAAGGGCAATTAAAACTGTCTCAATGGACTTTAAGAACTTAGCTTTAGAATTCTTAAAATGAAAAAGGGAATATTACCCAACTACCGGCTAAGCCGCAATGGCGTTTTTCTATAAGGGCCGTAATATATACGCACCCCACGCCTTCGAGTCCCTGGTACCGACTGGGGGCCTCCTCCTCTCGCATCTCGCTTCCCTTGGCCGCCTCCGTGACGTCAGAACGTGTACTCTCCTTATTGGTCGACTACAAGTGGGGTGGGGAGAACTAGCGCCAATATTTAACTTAACAACTTTGGGGCAGCATTAACTACCTACCCCCTATTAAGAGGAACCTCTTAGTGTATTATCTGCCATTTTGGATTTGAACAGCTAATAATTTTGAGATTGCTATATCGTTTAGGATCAACTGAAAAACAATCTTTAATGCTGAAAAAATTCATGTTTTTGTCTCTTTTGATTCAAAAGTTATTGGAACCGTACAGAGTGAGATACAGACAGATGCAGGAATGAAACTATAAGCTTTCTTTTTTTGGTTTTACCAACGAAAAGCCTAAAAAAGAATGCTAAAAATGTCCAATATTCCCTCAAAACAAGACTGGCTTGTGTTTTTATACATATTAATGTTATTGAGCTCATTTGCCTGTTGATTTAAGAATTAGCATAGGTTTCTGAATGAGATATCTGATTTAAAAAAAAAAAAAAAAAAAAAAAACATCAATTCAAAGTTGATCCTATAAAATAATTATAAAAAATCTACACTAAGTAGCCTGGGGGCCATTTTGGACCCGATACTCCCTCAAGTATTAATTCACTCTTTTGATATTAAGTTTACACTTTTCCTCTGTAACAGAGAAACATAATTTATTATATTTCTGTTTTTAAAAATGAAATATTTTTAGATAATTATATTTGTGTTAATTTTTCTGATTTCTTCCCCCTCTAAACATTTTGTGGTTTAATTTATTCCTATCATTGCATGTGTAATACAAGCTCATATCACCATGCTTATCATAAATATACCTATGGTTTAAGAATCACATTTCTTGATCGAAATCACTCAGTACAAGTAAAATTATGTATATGTATTCAAAAACCATTTAACATTTTCTATAATAGAGAGCCTACATTTATTTACTTTTGTGCATGAATAAATCACAAAAAGTTAGTTGTTTTATTTTGTTATTTATATTTACCAATAATTTTTTAAACAATAAGTACATTTTCGGATTACCTAGGAATGAGTTCTTGTGTTAATAATAATAATAATAATTCCTTTATTTCTTATAAATAACAATCCTCATGCTCTTCACCCTATTATCCATTTGGATCGTCAGAGGGATGAGCTCTTGTGAGATAAGTTTACATTTGTCATTTTATATTGAAACCAATAATTTTAGTAAAGACTTCTTAACCCTAAATAAACACTATGGCTGTATGGCTATATGGCCAATGCTAAAAAAAAAAAACCCTAAATTATACAGTTAGTTGATACTTTTATCTACTAACTAAAATACTGTGAATTTGTCTAGTATTTTATTGACCAATATTTTAAAATTGATAACTTACCTTATGTATTAAATTAGAACTAAATGTCTCCCCTCATAAAATTATATTATTTATTTTCAAAGCAGCTCTTGGCCTCCATAAGGCCAACAAAAGTGACGAAAAAGATGATATGCTTCAATTAATTAAAAGAGCTCATAGGTGTGTGGAGAGTTGTGTGAACCCAGAGACAAGCTTTTTGGCTTCACATGAATAATGACTTCACAATAATAATGACTTCACATAATAATGACTTCACTAACACTCCATATTTTATCTTCGATAAGAATTAAGTTGTCAATGATATAAAATCCTATTATTTTTTACAGAGTCATTGGGGAAATACTGGCTATAAACCAAAGGTATTACACATGATCAATTTATGAGTGCACTAACCCACTTGAAGTAGAATCAACTTCAAATCAGTTCTTGTTAGTTAAATTAAAAATTTTAAATTAAAAAAAATACATTGCTTACACTAGTATAATAGACAGAAATGTATGTATTTGTAGAGGTCTACAAGTGGTGGGGAAATCAACAGTAATATCAGTATTGAAATGCTTGTACAGTGGACAGCCGTGTACAGTTGAAGGAGTGTCAGGAGGCATTAGAGGTGCTCACCGAGAGAAAGAAGGTTTCACTAATTTGGATCCCAGTGAATGAAAAAGCAGTGGATGTAGCAAAAATAGGAGTTTCCACACTCTAGAACCTAGAACCTGCCATTGACTGGTCAAGATCAGATTAAGTCAATTATCTTAGAAGGAAGAAGGAGAGAGGGTGTCTATAGACTTATGGCTCATAGGACTGAGTAGTCCCAACCTGAGAAACCTGGTTGGAGTTTTACCTGGACATTGCAGACTCAGAAGAAATGACCCCATCTATCTAGGAGTGTGTGAAAGATATGGAAGATAGCACTTTCATACCTTAGGAACAGGAGAATGGGGGCATCCTCTCCTTCATGACCCAAACACGGATGTATGAGGGTGGTGTAATGGGAATTGGTCTAGGGTTGGCCAAAAGGATCCTAACATGGTTTGTTGGAAAGGCTAGGTCTCCTCCACCCCTACTACTAATAGTTATTGTACTTGATATTCATCATGCATTGAATTGTCAGTTATCCATCTTGCACAAAGAATTAGAAGTGAACATTCTGAAATGCGAAAGAAAAAAATCCCTAAGACTAACTGGCATGCTATGTAAGCATGGCGTCTCCAGAATTACTCTACTTTGCATAAGAATTAAATAATTTACCTGCAAATAACCTCTTTGGTAGTAAGCGCTATTTTGAGTGATTAAAAATTGCCTTATGGATTACTAACGTTTTTCTTTTAAGCTATTTCATTGATTTTATAAATGTAAATTTTCTTCTTTAACTGTAAATACATCTTTTTTTGAAATATGGAGGCCATATTGAAAGTTAGGCCTTTAATATCTTTCCCTTGCAACCGTAGCTTGAGAGATTTACATTTAGCAGGGCTATTATAACAATGAGGCTGTAATCTTTCTCTTTTCAGTTCAAGGGACCTTCTAGGCATCTTCACGTAAAAATAAATTCTTACTCAAATGATCATATTATGTGTGTTTAGGTTTCTTCTCAGGATGGCAATGGAGACGAAAGTGGTAAAGAGAATGGTGGTAACAAAACAAACAGGAAAAGCCGATCTAGACGAAGGAACAGAGGATCAAATAATGGTGGAAACACTGCAGACACATCTGAACCTATTGGTGAAACACCAGATAATACTCCTACACGTGGTTAAAATAATTAACATTTGACATTCTGGTTACGGCAATTCCATTGATAAAAAATCTACTGTAAAGGCTCCATTTCTAAATCTTTTAGATCAGTTCATAGAAAAATATCTTGAATAAAAAAAAAAAAAAATAGGATTTACTAAATTTGAAACCTATCAGTGAAAGTTTTATTTATGCCATAAAAGGAGGATAGTTCTTAATTATATCTGTTAAGATTGTTTCGTCCTCATAAATATAATTGTAATAAATAATGAGCGGCTGAGAAAATATTTCTTGATTGACATCAATACTTTTTTTTTTTTTTTTTTTGTTCCTATTCAAATTAGGAAAATTATTCCTACCCTCTATTTTTTAGTGTCAACATTAATGTACCTCCTTCCTAATTACATTGATTGATACATGGCTGACACTTTGACTTTGGTATTGTCCAACTATAGCCAAGACTAGACTCTTTTTAAATTAGTATTAACTTTTGACAGAGCAGGGAAATCGAAAAAAGTGGAGGGGAGCCAATAAGAGTACTGGATTTTGAGTTGGAGAAAGTCAGCCAACTAAGCAAATAACATTGACACTAGACCCACCCCTCCTACAGGCCTAGTGGCTTTATTTTTTTCCTCATAAAGGTTGGCTAATCTGAGTGACAAAAGTTAAAACTAATTGCAAAAAGCATGTTAGTAGGTAGGTATTTTATTCAGGTTTTGGCTCAAATAATAATTGGTTTCTATTCTATATTAACTTTTGATTTTTTAGTAATTTTCCACTTGTTATTAAAAAAATAAAAAAGGCCAAAAATATTAATGTTTTATAATATTATTTTGTTTCCCCCCTCCAGTAAAATTGTTAATGTAATTTACAGCTGTTTCTTAACTTATGGTGATAATATGATCTTAATATTTGACCATTTGAAGCTTCTATCCATGTGAAGTTATTTTTTATGTTATCTTACATCAAAGGATTCTAATTAGAACAACCATCAGTTAGGAACCACCTGTATAGAAAAAAAAGTTTAATCAATAAATAATTGTATTGGATTATTATTTGAAACCAGACTTCAGTATCATTATTCTTATGAACTATTTTAAAAAACTTGTCAACTTGTCCAAAAAAAGGTTTTTCTGCTAAAAATGTTTATAATCACTATAAAAAAGCATACAGCTGTGTATGATTATCTTTAGATCTACTCATTTTCAATACATTTAGATTGGCAAAAAACTAAAGAAATAAATTAATTTGAAACTTCTTTTTTAAAAAAAATAATCCTTACAATTGATCTTTAAGCATAATATTTTTATTCTTTTTATAAATTAGGACAAAGCAAATAATTACTTACCTTTTAAAACTAATTTAAATCCAGCAGATGTCTAGCTTATTTACTAAGAGTAGTAAAAAATAAAAATTGATTTATAAGTATTTCTAAAAATTAAAAAAACTAAATGGAATTAAGCCTTTCATCATTTAAAAAAAGGAATGTTATCTGTGTAGCACATCATTTAAATCGGAAAAGCAATTTTTTATTCTTAAATAAAGATATTACATTAAAATATAAAGTAACTTTACAAAATAAAATCATTTTTAATAGATCAGCTTTGTTGGAGGTAATACACTATTTGATATTTCTGTTGACTTTTTTTACTTTTTAATTTTTGTTTACTTATAATTCTACTCGTCCATTTTAGTAGAATGCTGATATGAGTATATAAAATAAGTTCTTAAAAATCGTTAATACTTGTTTAATTTACTTACATTTCTGATAATATAGATTCATCTCTATTTTATTTTAATATAAATCCATAGTTTATATGTCTATTGTATATGAGTAAAATTTATCTACGTAAGAGTTAGTATACATATTTTTTTATAAAGATGTGAGATTTTAATAAGAGAGATACTGTGTGTGTGAAAGGTGTGTTTTTTTTTCCTTTTTACTTATATGAAAATTATACAATGATTTAAAAGTTTGATTCCTCTATTTCATTTATTAAGGACATGCATTTGCCTTTTTTTTTTGTAAAAAAAAGGAATTCATGTGCGATTGGAACCCTATTTCTTTTGTTAAATAAGATTAAGTGTAAATTTAATCAAAACGTGCCAGTGAATAAAAATGTTCTTTATTTTTAGCTCCAAATGATTTTGCAATGAGTAAGTCAAATCAGAGGTGGGAAATTGATGATAAATTACCAAAATATTAACTGTCAAAAAATCAATTTCCTGAACAAATATGTTTTTTTAAATTAATTAAATAACTAAAAAACTTCCGAGTTTTGGTCCATCAAGATTAATTCCTGTTTTCATATCTTTTATTTGCCTGATTTATTTATTTTATTTTATTTTTTTTTTTACTTGCTTTAATTATTAATTCAAAATGACTGGTAAAATGTTTGTAAGATGAGGTTATTAATTAGAATAAAATAACTAAGGCTTTTGTGGGACACTTATGAAAAAAGTTTAACACCCTTAAAAGCATCCAAAATGTTTGATTTTGTTAAATTAATCTTAGAAAAATGTTGTTTATCACGAATAGATCTCAAATCACAATAAATTAAAATTACCCTTAAATAAAATGGTAGTGTGTAAGTGAATTTATCGCCCACCACTTGTAACATTCCTATCTTGAACGGACGGTAAAGTTCTATTTTAAAGCCCTAGGGCCTGTAAAAATAAAGCATGCATTTTTACAGGCAGCTAGTTCGAGAAGCGGCTGCGGTGTGCAGGAAGCGCTAGTAAGCGCCAGCTGTTCAATTTGTAACAATCAATATTTTTACAACTGCGGTTTGTTTTGGTACACAGTAATATTATCGCCATTGTTGTTTAATTTATATATAAAAGTGACATAGATAGTTTTTTTAGGGAGAGAGGATATGAAGGTGTAAGCATTGACACCGAAACAAATATCCCAATTTTGGCTTACGCGGATGACCTCGCGCTTATCTCGGACTCCCCAGTGCAACTCAACAAAGCTCTTTCCATACTAGAACAATATTGCTCTATCTATGACCTGACTGTTAATATAAATAAAACTAAAGTTTTGACCATATCTAAAGGCAAGCTCTCCAAAAAACCCCAAAATTTTATTATAAAAATCAAGTGCTCGAAGAGGTGACATCTTTTAACTATCTAGGCGTTTGTTTTACTCGAAGAGGAGTTTTTGAGGAAGCTACGAAGCAGGCTATATCACGTAGCAGGACGGCTGCTGGTGCGATCAAGCAGACTCTGGCGGCAGCGTCAAACAGGTTGTTTGACGCTGCCTGTCGGGTTTATAACGCTAGTGTGCTCGGCACAATGCTCTACTCCTCTCCTGTATGGTCCCTCCGGTATACTCATCAACTTGAGGCGGCACAAAACTATTTCTTCAAAAAATATTTTTCCCTCAAAATTAACGCCCCTCACTACATTGTTAGAAGGGAATTTAGTGTGGAACATGTCACTGTAAAAATAATTAAACAAACTCTAAAATTTATTAATAAAATCCACGAGCTAGATGACGGGAATCTTGTTAAAAAATGTTTCTGCCGACTTCTCTTCCTTGACTCTGTAGACAGTAACAGTGTAAAATACAACTGGGTATCCCAGGTGAAACATCTGCTTGACAGCATGAATGTCGACTATCAACCTGTTTTCCATTCATCTTTAACAAACAACTTTATTAACACGGTAGCCTCAGATATATCAAATAAATTATTCCAGCAAGACTCAGACACAATCCGCAACTCATCCTACTCCAGCTTGTACGTTATCCTAAATAGTTCACTTACAGATTTTAACTATCGAAATTCAGAACCCCCCCTTCCCTACCATATACAACGTGTCCTAGCCCAAATTCGCACTGCCGGCCAACATAGCATTAAAGTAATAGTAAATAACACCCTCCATATAATCAAATGCAATGAAAAGTGTCCACTGTGTAACACTGGACAATTTGAAACATTGGCCCACATCTTTCTTCACTGTCCCCATTACCAGACAGAACGGACAGCTTTCCTCCCGATGTATTTAGTGAGCGATGAGTGGTCCGACGAAACAAATATAGCTTCAATACTAGTTATAACTGACATTAAACGAGCTAAAAATATTTATTATTTTATATCCAATAGCTTCAAACAAAGGCAGTTTTTGTTAGAAGTGTAAATTAATATATGAACAAAAAATATTATAGCATTAATCACCATTAGCACTAATTAATATGTTATGTAACACTACCTGTATTTTTCGTTTATAGAGGAGCCGTTCTTTTTCTTTTGGCGACCCTTTGTATAAAACTATATGTTTTAAATACAAATATATTATTATTATTATTGTTTTGGTACGCCCTTTCTTACAAATGATTTTGTAACTTTTACTACTGATTTGTTTGGAATTTATAATAACCATTCTCACACCAAAACCTATTTTGGCCAGTTCTAAAAATTTTAACAAACTTTTTTTTTAAAAAAAAAACCTTTTATTCAATTGTAAGTTATGAGGCATCAATAATTTACTTTTAACAGTTAAAATTTGTGTTTGTTGTATAGACTTTATTTCAAACAAGAGTAAAAGAGGAAGGAATAGTAGGAGTAAAATAGGAGAGAGTAAAGAGGAAATAATCAAAAAATTAAATGTTACAAACTTTTATTTCACTTTGACTAAGTTAAAAAAATACAATCAGATACATCTGAAAAATGTATGTTGGATGGGCCCTTTACTTTGTTAGAGGGTGTATTAGATGATTTTATGTTTCCTTTTTTGTGACTGGTTATAGATTATAGTAGACATTTAAAAGGGAATTCTTTGTATACTTAAAGATTCAATTTTACCAAATAAATATACATGCAGTGGTTTTTTTTTTTTTTAATAGCCATTTAGAAGTGTTAATTTATTTAAATTAAGATAAAAGTTGAAATCCTAAAGATCCACTTTTACCATAAGATCATATATAAGAGGAAAACATTTCAGAAAAAAAAATTAATATTCCAAAGATGTACTTTTTCCGTAAGAAAATGTACGATGCATGTATGAAAAATGAACAAATATAAGAAACAACAAGTGAACCAGTGTTACAAAAGAACAAACTATTAGTCGAGCTGCCGGTTTTGGTATGGTGACCAAAAGTATAAGAACTATTCGCAACGAAGTTAGCCCTCCGAAAATTATTAGACATGTGAAAAAGACAAAATTTGTACTCGTGTTGTCTTCAAATACATAACATAACAGTAAAGTAAGTACATGTCCAAACAAACCATAACCTAACAAAGCAACGAGATCACAAATCGTGCATTTGGCTCCACTTGCACATGCTACAATATAACAGATTATAGGAGTGAATGCTGAATACAAGAATATCATAACTGAAGGCATGATCAGCATTGCAGATCCAGGGTCCTTGATAGAATGTCCTATATGAAGAAGTATTGTTAAGATGGTCACAGCTAGAAAAGGACCAACTAAATCAACATATACTTTTCTAGCACTACTTGTAACAAAAGGTGGGACGAAAGCCAAAGCTATCCTGCGAGGTAAATCCTTAAAAGTAGATGTAACATGTGAAACAAATCTTCTAAGTAAATTTGGTTTAGTGTAATAGTCAAAACGTTCGTAACCTGGATTACCCATAAATATTACATGCGACATGATTTAAAATGTAATTAGCAATGACTTTAATTTAACACTTAAATTACTTCTTAAGTTGGTTTTCTAATTCTTGCCGTATCCTTTTCAAAGATTCTTCTAAATTCTGTGTCGCTTTTTTCACTGATTCGCTATTAAAATGTTCCTTGACTGCTTCACCTTCTTTGATAGCCTTTGCTCTATGAAAAATATACACCACCCACTTTGCAGCTCTTCTAATTGGAAATGAATTAGCCAACTTATCGATGACTTTTTCGTTCGTAAGCAGCCTAAATAAAAGCCTTAAAACCATCTCTTAATTATATTTTTTGAATGTCGAATGAGCACATATTACGATACTTTAGCAGTAATTCTTGTTTCACCCGTAGCTGTTTTCTTAGTCCTTCAAGTTTAGTGTACTGTTCTTCTTTGCTGTATTCTACACCTGGTAGTTGCCGCACCTAAAAAAAAATAATTCAATTTCACTTTTTATAATGCTATAATTTTTTTTTTTTTTTTAATTAAGTCTATTTCCTAGGCTTTATGCTATAATATTTTTCTCATTTATTTTATGTTCTACAATGTCTCGTAACATTGACATACAATATCTGATTGATAAAAGCTTCAAACATAAACAGGTAGCAAACTTCATCAAGCTTTGCAAAAAGGAAAGATACTTTCACTTGTAAAACCAGAAATTCTGACCCATCAAATTTTTACAAGATCCCATCACTGTTTCTATACTAAGATAAATATACAGGGTGATTCACGATAAATGTTACAAACTTCGGGAGGAAAAATCGTCATATCTCCCAAACTGTTGGTCTTAAAGCAAATTTGAAAAAACCATTGAAAAGGTCATTAAATTTCTATTAAAAATACAAACCTTAAAAGTTTCTTAACTCATTTCTAACAATGTCAATACAATCTTAATTGGGAAAAAATTGTAGTTACTACAATTAAGAAAATGTTATTTGTGTCTGCCGCAAAAACAGTTCTTTAGCCTTAGCCTGGCACATTTTTTCAAAAACTTCTCCTTTTAATAAGCTTTCCAACGGTATACTCAACTTTGTGATTTCGTTAAAAATTGATAGAGAAATTCAAGTTAGAACGCGAAAAAACAGCACAGAAAGTGTAGAAGGAGGGTGACAAACCAGCACTAAACACGCATTTTCCGCGATAACTTTCTAACGGTTTGAACTGGAGATTCCAAATTTGACACAAAATCGTCCAAAACACCACTGACTTCGTTGGCCAGGGGAAATGGTCTAGTGATAGTTGTTGAAATTAAAACTTTGAACGTTAAAGAAATGGGGGATAAAATACTGATTTTCAAATAATAATGGAATTTAAAGTCACGTTCTTTGGGTTTATTCAGTCTGGAATTATGTATTATTATGGATCAATGTTATTAACAGTGTAAAAATGGTTGTGTTTAAATTTCAAATATTTCATTGGTTTAGAGAAACTAATTTCCCTGACCAATAAAGACAGTGGTGTTTTGGGCGTTTTTTTGTGGCAAATTTGAAATCTCTATCAGACCATATTTGGGACTTACACAGATTTTGGGAGGGAATGACTATTTACGCTTCCTTTAAAATGAACTGCGTGGACCTCCTTCAGGACTTGCCTTTAGAAGAAATACAGTAATTAATTTATTTTAGGAGCACTACCTATTTTTAGTAGAGCAATAAGAGATCATTCCAATGAAACTTTCTCTTCTTTGAATTGGTAAAGATGGAACTATTTCCTGACCCCCCCCCCCCCCCCCCCCCCC
>KZ652377.1:188594-203905 GCA_001010745.2 Gerris buenoi | reverse complement strand
GCCATATTGGCCGCCATCTTGAAAATATTTAGTGTGAAATTTCCAAAAACTATACAGTTGTCACAAATGGTGAGGTGCATCTTTGTGCCAAAATTCGTTGAAATTGGTCAATTTTTACTCCAGTTATCGTTGGACAAACAAACAAACAAACACACAAACAAACACACAAACTTTTTAAATCCCAAGTCTCTGAAATAAAGAACTCACTGTGCTCGTTCAAAAATGATATAAGAGCTCCTAGCGGAACAAAACGGAATTTCTTCTATTTCGGAAAACTACTGCTTTTCGCGATAACGCAAACAACTTCGGAGGGGGAGGTGTAAAGGTTGGCTACACTGGATTCAACGCCCCAAAAAGCACATATTTGATTCAATGATTTTCTGTGAAGTGTATTTGTTTTAAATCAAAATCGTTGGAACTGTTTTCGATTTTATTTCACGTTGTTTAGTTTTTAATGGATACCAACCCCAAATTTTGAGCTAAAATTGATATACGATTTCATCTCGGGGTATAGTTTTTGCTGAACCTGTATGCCAAATTTCATCAATATTAGCCAATTATTTGAGGCTCCACGCTGTACTGTACACTTTAGACTTTAAGAAATTGCTGATAATAATTAATATATATAGATCTATTATCTTATCTATTCGTATTTGGTTCCACCTTATAACATATTCACATATTTAATTCAAATGTTTTCATGCATTTATCGCTTAATTAAACACGTAAAAACCTTAGTAGTAAAATTACTGTATAAAGTTTTTCTTTGTCACAGTTGGCATTATGTAATTCAAAGCCTATAGTATAATATTCTGTCGCCCTAAGGTTACATATTATATGACTGAAGGTTTAATTCTAGAGAATTTTATACTGCCCTGAATTATAGCAATACTTTTACACAGAATGTTCACAACGTAAACGGGGCAACTGTAACCTTTATACGACCAACATGACTATAAAGTAAACCCTGACCCTACTTTTTTAAGGACTTTAAAAACTTTACCAGCCTTATTTTCGAGTATTAAACGTCAAATAGGGTTATATATAATTCTTATCATCGAGCTATATAACTTGTATTAAATTTCTCCTGAAAAAGGAAAATTTAAGAAAACATTATGGCTAGCGACCAACAAGGATAACCTTAAAAAACCGCTTCGAGACAAACCTTTTCGTATACGAGTTCATGTTGTTGTTTTTTTTTGTTCATCAGTGTTTTTCCATCTATTAATTTTCGTAAGTAAATTTAATTATTATTAAACATTTTATCAAAATTTATCATAAAAATAACTCCTCCTCTGCGGGGAATCGAACTCGTCTTGAATTATAATTGAATACAAACATTAACAAACTTCTACAAAGATATTCTTACAACTATACATTTTCTATACGTTTGAATTAAAGTCAATAAAAAATATTTACAAAATAAATGATCAAGAATAGTTGAAAATATAACAAAAAAATAAATATTTTTACTACGTTTTTATTAGCTTGCTTTCTAGTTTGTTTGTCCAGTACAAATCTTGCAATCGATTTTTAACTCACTTCTCGAGTAGCTAGAGGTTTGAAACTTATAGAATAGCTCATAATATGATGACAATGCGATATTTTAATACTTTTAGCCATCTTTCAGCAAATTGTGGTGTATGTTAAGTTAGTTCGGGAAAAATCCGCAAGTTATTTCATTTGTTTTGGATTGTATGTCCTATACAATCTTCATTTTGACAAATTTTTTATTTATGTCAGAATGTTGAACGTAGTATATAAAAAGTTCTTTTTGCAATTTTTCTATTATTTTAGCTATTTATTTTGGAGTCTTACTTCAAACAATTTATAAAAAAAATTGATAAAAGAATAATCCTAATTAAAATAATTAAAGGGATAGTTTTGTTATCAATAATAATACATTTAAAGGCGAGGTAATGAAAAGCACATACATTATTATATATCTAAATACATACATAGTTATATTATATTACACCTGAATTATTTATTTATATACACATACATTTATACATTTCATAAACAGTGCATCCCACGATAGTTGACTAAAGAGAAAAAATTTTTTTTTTATTTGTGGAATTTCGAAATAAAGTCAGATTTTATAAAAACCCCTGCGTCAACTCTAGGCCATATTTTACAATTTTTTTTTTGTTGAATAATTGAGCACCCTGTACAAAACAAGTAAAATAATATTATTCTTAACGATTAAGGAACAAGGAGGAGTTTTTACAAAAAAAAAAATAAATGAATTTTTCTATCGTGGTACACACTGTATGGAGTGAACACACACACAAATATATTTATATATACTGGGTGATTAATTTTTAATGTAAAAAAATTAAAAATTTACATATGAAATTTTATAATTTATATAAAATACAAATTTAGCACCCTAAATGGAAGAATAAATCCTATTGACCATACCTCAATTCTTAATCTTTTGGCAGTTTTAATTTTAAATTTTTAAAAAGCACTACTACTTTTTAGGTTTCTGTACAAAGTATGAAATGAAACCTGATAAAACGGCTTTGTCTGTCTGTCTGTCTGTCTGTCTGTTGGCTTGTTTCAATTCATAAACTACTATAGCTAGGAACATGAAATTTGGCACACAGGCGCATCTCAGCATTTGTGACAACTGAACAAATTTTGGAGTTTTCACACTTAATATTTTGAAGATGGCAAGCCAATATGGCGGGCGACTAAAAAGTTTTTTAGTCACCATGATATGTTATACATCAATTTTAAGGTCTGTAAGTGTCTAAAAAGTGAATATGCAACTATTAAAATTTCACACGTAATATTTTAAGATTTTAGCCAATTTGTGGGCGACTAAAAAAAAGTTTTTAGTCGCCATGATATGTTCTACATCAATTTAAAGGTATTGAAGTGTAGAAAATGAATATGCATCTATTACACTTAATAATTTTACAGTTACAATAAGGAGGGAGGGGGCACGCAAAATATTGGTGCTTTTTGGCAAAACGGCGTGACGAATTAAACAATTAACACAAGTGTTATATATATTTGTAATCTACTCTTTATTACCTTTAATTTATTTATTTTTTTTTTAGTCATAAATTATCCGCCATATTATTGGATTCCCAGTTAATCAGACCAAATTGCTACCCTTATTTTGCATATTTCTAGTAACAGCATAAAATTAAAAAAAAAATCCAACGTGTTCTTAGAGGAAAGGGTTCCTGGTTCGATCCCCCTGGGGGTCACAATGTTATTTATCGGTAATAATCAAAAGATAAATTCAATTTTTGCCGAAAAATTTCATCGGCCTACCATAGGGTACAGAGTGACGGACAAAATAAAATTTAGATCCAAAAAAATATAAGTCCATTGTTCATGAAAAAAATCGGGATTTTTTTTAATAAATTTGATAATGGCTCTATGGCTGGTAAACAAGCAAGAATCGAAGTATGGTCCTTAGGAACGTTTATGCTCCATTTAAGGTGCCCCATCTAAATTGTATCATAATTAATTTACACTAAAAATGAATCACCCCTGTACATATTGTTTCAATAAATTATTTGATTAACAATTTTATTAACCATATTCACAATATATTACAAAATTAAATGGTGGATGGCCGGTTTTATAAACTAAAATGTAAAACAATACAAAAATAAAATTAGAATTGAAACTGATGATAAATAATTAAAAAGATAAAATATCTGATGCAATAACTAGTTTGAATTAAATCATTTAAATTAAATGGCTTACGTCCAGATATGCAAGGTGAAATCGGTTAGAATTTATATTTACATTATTCTTTTTATCTTCAAGGTAATAAATAAAAAAAAAAATTAAAAATCATTCGAGTTTATTAATTATTGATTAAGTTGGTTTGACAATAAACTGGTTAATTATAATTTAATAAGTTACATAAAATTTCTGCATAAAAGCAAGAGTTCCACAAAATCCCTTCAAAATGTGTTATGCTAATGCAGTTTATCATTAGTTTTTTATGTTTTGAAATAAAAATTCGTTGGTAGATGTAAAATTGAAGAGGTTCAAAACGAGCAATAAATATCTGTTATTCGAAGTTTATTTTTTCGTATAAAATGTAAGTTCGATTCTATGTGTGAGAAAAATACACGTACACGTTTCGGTTGAATCAAGTTAGTTTTTTAAGATTGAATATTTTGGAATTGAGCAAAAAAGAACATTTTAAAGTATTATTGATGTTCTTAAAAAACATTTTCCATGTTTATTTTTCATCGATCCAAACATGGAGAAGTTTGTATAAGTATATACTTATACAAAACTGATTTATGACAGAGATTTTTCTTTTCTAAATAAGAAGAGCCCTAGCCCTACACATTCTTTGGACTAAATTATCCCATATTCTTAATGGCTACTATAAGCAAAATGAATTACTTATAAGTTGTAAACAATTGTAACAAGTTTGAACAAATATTGGGTGGGTGACAAATTAAATTTGTTCCAACGACACCATTATGTAGTTGGTTAGTCACTAGTTCAGTTAATAACCACTAATTTAGTGGGTTAACCACAAGTTTAGTTGATTAACCACTAGTTTAGTTGGTTAACCACTAGTTTGATAAC
This sequence comes from Gerris buenoi, assembly GCA_001010745.2. Taxonomy (NCBI): domain Eukaryota; kingdom Metazoa; phylum Arthropoda; class Insecta; order Hemiptera; family Gerridae; genus Gerris; species Gerris buenoi. The sequence continues at coordinate 199,327 of KZ652377.1, read as the reverse complement.
CGCTAGTTGGATAACCACTGGATAGATAATAAATTAAATAAATTAGACTTTTTTTGGAAAAAAAAGATCCAAAGTTTTTTTGTGTGAAGCCTTGTTTTAAGAGAACCCCAGTTTAGATTTAATAAGAACTTATAAACTCAAATTGCTTTTTTTTTATAATAAACTTTCAAAAACATGGCGAATTTAAAATTAAATTTAAACTCCTCTTCAATTAATGTGACTTAAAATTTAATTTATTAATTAGGTTTGTTTTATAAAACCGAGATAAAAAGTTAGGAACACATATTTTTTACATTTTTACGCAGTCAAAATAAATTTGAATTTAAAAATATGAAATGCTTCTAGTATTGTTCATTACAATGAACAATACTAGTTGTTGATGATTATTATTTACTTCTATTTTTAACGACGGAAGAATGTTTAGTTGTCATAAAATCAAAAAGAAATCTCAGTTAAACCTGATGAATTCATTTAATTTTTAAAATATTTCATATCTTATTAAGATTGGCATCAGGTTTAAAATGGAAAAATTTAAATTTAGAGCATTTGGCCTTGAACACCACCATATACCCAATGAGTAAGAGTATGATGAAGTGAAGGCTATCGCCAGAATTTGATTTGTCGATCCGGCGGCGGTATGCAGGCTGCCGGGGGCATGACCAGGGGGGGTGGTGGAGGCGGCTTCTTTGGCGGCCTCCGTTGCCAAGAGAAGAGGCGACGGGATGGGTCATCGTGGGGGCACGACAGTCCTTGCCAACCGCCTGCAAACCTAGACATAGACAAATAGACATGTTAATGTTAAAGCCGTTTAAATCAATGTTGCCCGTTTATGGCATAAAAGTAAGTAAATACTCAAAGAGAGGAGAAAACGAACAAACATCGAATGAACACAAAATAATATTACATTATAAAAGTAAGCAATGAAAATAGACTAAATTATATTGCACTTAGCAAAACTAAAATCCAAAAAAATATAAAACAAACAAATATGAAAGAGTAAACAACAATGGCGTAACAATGTTAAGGATGGAGATCAGAAATACGGTNAAGTGAGATGGAAAGAGTTCTTTTACTACGGAGCAACACAGTGAGAAAGTGAGATGGGAAAGAGGTTCCTCAACTACGAGCAACAGAGTGTGAAAGTGAGATGGAAAGAGTACTTCTACTAAGGAGCAACAGAGTGAGAAAGATTTATGAGCGGGTCGTATTTCAAGGGATAGAGTGGAGTGGGGGTAAGTGAAGGGCTAGTGACGTCACAAGCAGGCCTTCCCTTAACACCCATCTAAGGCTTGCCAACAGACTTTTACAAGTGTGTATGGATATATCAACATAATTCGTGTTTTTATCAAGTTGAAAAAATGTGTTTTTGATAAGGTGAAGAAAACTATAAATAAGTGTTTAACATTCGACGTATGAATCATTATTGAGTTATAAAACTCAATATGTTTGTGTGTAATATGTGTGTGTGTTTATGTCTATGTTGATTTCTAAATATAAATTTAGAAATCAACAAATGGTTAGTAGTAGTAGTCTAGTACTTCCTACTAGAATGGGTAGGACGAACCACTTGTTCGAACCTTGCAATTAGGCTATCCCGTTTATGGCATAAAAGTAAGTAAATACTCAAAGAGAGGAGAAAACGAACAAACATCGAATGAACACAAAATAATATTACATTATAAAAGTAAGCAATGAAAATAGACTAAATTATATTGCACTTAGCAAAACTAAAATCCAAAAAAATATAAAACAAACAAATATGAAAGAGTAAACAACAATGGCGTAACAATGTTAAGGATGGAGATCAGAAATACGGTAACATCCTATCCTACATACCGTCTTATGTTATCGTACACATAAAAAGAAAACATCGAAATGCTTTAAATTAGGAAATATCAGTGTTTAAACAGCTAATCTTCAATCAATATTTTCCAATAATCATTTTTCACATTCTAGTACACGTATAATTATGTTTACCTCCAGTAGTGAGAAAAAGTAATGATTTTGGACTAATTTAGAGGAACTAAAGTAAATCTTTTTTTCCCCGAATTCAAAAAGTAGGGAGAACAAGTAAAACCAGGGAGAAAAAGAAGGATTGACAACTTAATAATTTTAGAAAATAGTAGAGAATAAATGGTTTAGTGGAGTTGTTGAATTAGGTTAATGACACTGCTTTTTCGACCATATTTGTAAATGGCGCTTAAATTTAAACCTACATCTAAATAAACTTCTATTTAACATTCGTATTTAACATTCGTATTTTGTTTTTAATATTGAATCTCTTATATCTGCTATATTAAAAGTCCTAACAATTATTGTTAATTATTAAAATAAAACTGTGCAATGGATGAAAATGTGTATTTTCTCCCTACTGGAGATAAAATATTGTATGTACCTCGGGAGTAAAATGCTATAATTCCCCTTGCAATAATTATCTCCCTCGGCTGATTCATTAAAAAGTCTAATTCCCGAGGCGAAGCCGAGGGATTTAGAGACCATAGTTCCTTCAGCTTCGCCACAAGAACAAACTTATTCGCTCAGAGGATAATGTTTTACTTTACTCCCTAGGTGAATAAATAACTATTCTCCCTCATAATATTATTTTAATGTTAACTTTAAAGAACAAACGTATTATTTATATAAAAATAATTTATAAATCCTGTTTAATAAGTTAAAAAAATAGTAGGTCTACAATTAAAAAAAAAAAATCAACGGAGTAACTGGCAACACTGCTGCTTCAAAAGAACATTCAAACTAAATGCGTGTTTTGTATTTACTTGTACACTTAGTAAAAGAAATGACAATAAAATTTGTTTTTATTTGCACTAAGATTATCGCTCGATTATATTATTATTTGAGATAACTAAAAATCACAGGGAATTACTTAGTCCAAGTACTTTTTAGGGTTTTGTAGATGAGTAAGCATACCCATTATGTAAATTATGATTTCTTGTCTTCAATCTAAAGAGTCCCGGGTTCGATCCCCCGGGGGGTCACAATGTTTTTTATCAGTAATAAACCAATAAGGAATGCAAAATTTAAAAAAGCGTATATATATTTGTGTCCTACTCTTCAGCAGCTTTCATTTGATACCCCACTCAAAAATTAAAAAAAATGTAAATTTTTGAGTTTACCACATTTTTTTGAATTGCGCATGCGCATATTTAATTTTCAACTTTTGTGTATTTGCCCTGTGTTTGGGCCCGGAAGTTACGCAAGTGTTTCAAATTTCAGCATTTTAGCTTAAATGGTTCGGGCACTATGAACCAAAGAGCGACGGACAGACGGACACATCACCCTCGGCATAAGGGTTTTGAGAAGTATCTACAAAACCCTAAAAAAGAAATGAGTGTCAATTCCGGGAAAAAAGCAGACTCATTAATTTTTTAAAAAAATATCTTTTTAAATGTTAAATTATTAAATTTGAATAGGACTGGGTTAACAGGTGTTGTCACAAAAGGCAACATCTAAAGTGTCTACTTCTCAATGTACATTTTAGTATACAACCTTCGTAAGATTTGAGATAACATTTTTAAATTTCTTTTCCTAGAAGGGATAAAATAAAATTTCAATGGGCTATATAAAAGTATGGTTATCACAATATGCATTCGTGACTGAAAAAAAAATTCTCTCTTTTGTAATTATGAAATAAATATTTTTCTTTGTAGTTTGGCACAAATCGTTTTAAGTACTATTACTAGAATAGTAATGAGGTATAAAATGGACCCGCTGAGCTAAATGTGAACTCAGTGAACATAACGATTTCATTTAAAAACGGTAATAGTTATTACCCTTGAAAAATAGTAAGAGAATTGGATTCTAAATAGTGGCGATAGAAAACTAAATCGAACATATTCTCTTTTGACTAGGATCAAGAACCTACTGATATTTTATCACCAAACTTCTTAGAGGACCAAATCTGTATTCAAGAGTAAAAAGGCGTTTAGTCCAAAAATGTCAAAGAAAAAAAAATCGCTCTCCTGAAAAGTTGCATTTGGACTTAACGCCTTTTTGGTTTTGACTACAGAAATGACTTTTCAATGAATAAAAAAAAGTTTAAAACTAACCTTGGCTAGACTATGTCTTCATCCGAGTTAATATCGTGTCAAGAAAGCGGTGGATGATGAGGAGTCGCAAGTGTTGCATATCGTGGAGCATAATCAGGATGTGGATGTCTTCTTGGAGGCCTCAGAGTAGCTCTTTCAGCCTCTTTCCTGCACGAATGACATGCAGTAGGACCTGCGGCAACAGCCACATCAGGTTTTGGACCTGAAGGAGCAGGTCCATCTGGCTGACCGGGTTGACCGAGGTACGCCGTCATACAAAGTGCTCCTGCCAATTCGCTCAACACTAAGCTGGCTCCTGCAGAAACGAAACTCCATCCGTAACGATATTGGAATCTCGCTCTGGTCGTACCTCCTTCCAGATACACTTCGCTCACAACGCTTGCAAACATCACCAACCCACTAGCCAGTGATAAACCTGAAAAAAGAAAACACAATCTTAAATCCAGCATTAATCAAGTGTTTGTATTATTGTTAGCTTTATATTAAATCAGGACGAATTCGATGTTTAGGATACATGGTGCGCATGGAAGAAAGTGGAAGAGTGTCTAAGAGGATGATGGATGGAAGAACAGGAAGTGGAAGAAGAAGAGGCAGACCCAGAAGAAGATGGCTGGAGGATGTCAAAGACGACCTGATGAGGTTGGGCGTTCGCTCCTATATGAGACGTGCGCAGGATAGGGAGGAGTGGCGAGGCTATGTTTTGGCGGCCTGGGCACTTCACGGACTGTAGCACCGAGAAGTAGTAGTAGTAGTATATAAAAAGAATTACAAAGAATTGTTTCTGAGCTTACCGAAGGTAACGGAAGCTATGAGATCGTTCTGAAGAACAAAAATATTTAATCTCCGATTTCAAAAATTCCAAGACAGAAATCGATTTCAGACATCAGGGAATATTATTTGCGTATGTCTGTCGGTCTGTCACTCAATTTACTCGAATCAACAATCTTAAAAACTACTAGTCCAATAATTAATAATTTTTGTACGGCAGGTTATAATTAGCTCATTGTTGGTCCCATAGATGTTTCAACTTTCCGTTCCCATTTGTTTCTCTTCAACATGCGCACAAACATACATTTATTTACACCTATATCTTCAAAAGTTCTTATCTGATTTTTATGAAATTTAGTCGGCTGGTTGAAAGTAGTCCGCAGATAGCACCAGATTAATTTCAACAGTCTGCACTCTTTAACTTTTGCTTAATTGATACTTTACTTCATGTAAAAAATCATACAAATTTTGGCATATTAGAAAAAAAAAACAGGCGGAACAATTAACTAAATTAGTTAATAATGGCTTTTACAAGCATAAAAGCAATAAAGTACGTGATAGAATGCGAGGAAGCTATGTGCCACACTATTTGGCAGTCTATTTTTTAATGACACATTTTTATTATAACGTCATAGACTGAATAAAAAGGGTAATCCAAATTTAAAATGTTTCACTACTTGCTTCAATGTTTCAATGTTTCACTACTTGCTTCAATGTTTCACTACTTGCGACGAAAACTTAACAATTTTTCGTAGCAAGTAAGAGCGACTTCAAAATAAGCAAAAATGCAAAGAGTTAGTACTATTATACGATCGAGAGATATAGTAATATAAACATATTAATAAACTTAATCGAAAAATCTCTCTCTTTTGTAATAAGATAATAAAAATATTTCTTTTGAGTTCATTCAAATAACCTTTCAATAAAGTATTTTTTATGAATGGACGATAGAAAACGTTAAAGGAAAGGATTAAGTAAAAGAAAAGAGATATATTGATCCCATAATCTAATGTGATTTAAAGCATTCTGAAATGGCCGAAGAAAAAAGAAAAAAATAAAATCGTTGGAAATAAAGATATTTTACTTCAAGAAAGAGAGTGGGGGTAGAAAAGGGTTGTAAGAGGAGATGGTAGAAAAGTATAAGAGAGAATTTCAATAAGGTATTAAGGGATAGAATGAGGAAATGGACGGGATGTTATAGAAAACACCCTCTTAAAATTTTCGGCTTAAAAGGGGTCCTGTGGAGTAAAGGAAGTTGTTTTAATGCAATGTATGTGAGCAAGTGAGATGGGAGGAGTTCCTCTACTAGCGAGCAACAGAGTGAGAAAGTGAGATGGAAAGAGTTCTTCTACTACGGAGCAACAGAGTGAGAAAGTGAGATGGAAAGAGTTCCTCGACTTATGAGCAACATAGTGAGAAAGTGAGATGGAAAGAGTTCCTCGACTTATGAGCAACAGAGTGAGAAAGTAAGATGGAAAGAGTTCTTTTACTAAGGAGCAACAGAGTGAGAAAGTAAGATGGAAAGTGTTCTTCTACTACGGAGGAACAGAGTGAGAAAGTGAGATGGAAAGAGTTCTTCTATTACGGAGCAATAGAGTGAGAAAGTGAGATGGAAAGAGTTCCTCTACTACGGAGGAACAGAGTGAGAAAGTGAGATGGAAAGAGTTCTTTTACTACGGAGCAACACAGTGAGAAAGTGAGATGGGAAAGAGGTTCCTCAACTACGAGCAACAGAGTGTGAAAGTGAGATGGAAAGAGTACTTCTACTAAGGAGCAACAGAGTGAGAAAGATTTATGAGCGGGTCGTATTTCAAGGGATAGAGTGGAGTGGGGGTAAGTGAAGGGCTAGTGACGTCACAAGCAGGCCTTCCCTTAACACCCATCTAAGGCTTGCCAACAGACTTTTACAAGTGTGTATGGATATATTAACATAATTCGTGTTTTTATCAAGTTGAAAAAATGTGTTTTTGATAAGGTGAAGAAAACTATAAATAAGTGTTTAACATTCGACGTATGAATCATTATTGAGTTATAAAACTCAATAACTAAATATGTTTGTGTGTAATATGCGTGTGTGTTTATGTCTATGTTGATTTCTAAATATAAATTTAGAAATCAACAAATGGTTAGTAGTAGTAGTCTAGTACTTCCTACTAGAATGGGTAGGACGAACCACTTGTTCGAACCATGTAATTAGGCCATCATTTAGGCCCTTTTTACGCCCTGCGGTAGAGAGTTGCAGCCACTTCACACATCATATATATATACATTGTGCATTGTACCGCCGAAGCGAGTATGATGTGATCAATAGTGAGCCATATAAATCAGAGCGTTATATCAGAGCGTCAGAACGTTTAGGAACTCTAATAGAACTTTTTACCAACTTAAGAAAGATTGATGGAAGCATGGTTTAGCAAAAGGTATATTTAAAGAGTAATCGAACCTGTATAGTATATGCATTTATTAGCTACATTATGTAGTATACCTAATACCTAAGCAATATAGAAGTCGTACCTTTATCATATTATTATGTCAAGTTAAAAGTACATTAAGCGTCGAGTGTGGAAAGTAGCATTTTGCATGCGAGTGTGGAGTTTGCACCCGAGCGATAGCGAGGGTAGTAAAACCACACGAGCAATGCAAAATGCCGTTTTCGCACGAGTTGCGTACCGTACTTTATCTACGATTGTTAGATTTTAATAATAAATGCAGAAAAAAATAATAAACTTCCTGTATGTAATCTCGTATTTCTCTTTTGATAAAGATGGCATCAATTCGTTAGTTGTATTTTGTGCCTAATTAATTATTTCGGAAGGCGTATTATTCTCCTCATATTCTTCATAATCACTTAAATCACTCATTGATTTTCACAAAAAAACTCGATACAGTTACTTTTATTAAATAAACATCAAATTAGTTATGTTAAATATAAACAAACTCGCTAATCGTGTGTAAAGTTGAACAATTCTTCTTCTTTTCGTCACTAGAGTGGAAAAAAGAGGAATTCTTCTTCTTTTCGTCACTAGAGTGGAAAAAAAGAGGAATTGTTCAAAACTATGAGACACGCATGCGCAATTAATACATGTGTGTAAAGAATCACTTTCTACGAATCTAAACAGAGATTCAATGTTTATATTACGTATTAATCGTAGATAAAAGATATGATAAACAGTAGATTTCTTATACAATTTCTACAGGTGTCCTTCAGTGGTAATAAAGTAATGTTAAATTCTTTAAATAAAAGGCGATATTTCATTTCATCCCTTGTTTGGGATATTCTCAAACCTTTTTGAGCGGCCTGCTGTTCCTCTCATAATTAAAAGTTATAAGTTACTTCTTTACTAAAAATAGAATAGGCAAAACTTTGCCTCGTCAGTCAGTTGCTAGAGGTCGAGCACTTAGCTTCAGGCTGTTCCTAGGTTGATTATATAATATTTTGACAACTTTACTTACAATAAAGAAGTAACTATTAACTTTTAACTTTAAATTATATAAAATATAAAAGGGGACAGTAAAAATAGAAGTTTTTTTCATGGCAAAACAAGTGTAAATTAGGGGAAACTAATATCAGTAAGATTTCCATACAGATACCCGATAATATTTTCTCTCAGAACTTTCAATCGTTAAATCCCTTAAGGGCCTAACTATTCTGTTAAGATTACAACATTTACATGTTGATGTCAAACACATTACATATAGAAGTCCGGACAATCGTTAAATCCCTTAAGGGCCTAACTATTCTGTTAAGATTACAACATTTACATGTAGATGTCAAACACATTACATATAGAAGTCCGGACAATCGTTAAATCCCTTAAGGGCCTAACTATTCTGTTAAGATTACAACATTTACATGTAGATGTCAAACACATTACATATAGAAGTCCGGACAATCGTTAAATCCCTTAAGGGCCTAACTATTCTGTTAAGATTACAACATTTACATGTAGATGTCAAACACATTACATATAGAAGTCCGGACAATCGTTAAATCCCTTAAGGGCCTAACTATTCTGTTAAGATTACAACATTTACATGTAGATGTCAAACACATTACATATAGAAGTCCGGACAATCGTTAAATCCCTTAAGGGCCTAACTATTCTGTTAAGATTACAACATTTACATGTAGATGTCAAACACATTACATATAGAAGTCCGGACAATCGTTAAATCCCTTAAGGGCCTAACTATTCTGTTAAGATTACAACATTTACATGTAGATGTCAAACACATTACATATAGAAGTCCGGACAATCGTTAAATCCCTTAAGGGCCTAACTATTCTGTTAAGATTACAACATTTACATGTAGATGTCAAACACATTACATATAGAAGTCCGGACAATCGTTAAATCCCTTAAGGGCCTAACTATTCTGTTAAGATTACAACATTTACATGTAGATGTCAAACACATTACATATAGAAGTCCGGACAATCGTTAAATCCCTTAAGGGCCTAACTATTCTGTTAAAAGCTAAATCAAATTATTATTATTTAACACTGGGAGACAGACAGAGAGAAATAGACTCCAGCGCCGGGGCTTGAACCACGGGCCATTATATTTCCAGTGTAGCAATATTTTTTCAAATCTTTCAATATTTCTTCAAATTTAGTCAATATTTTTTAACTAAACCGAGAATTAACGCTTATAATTTATAAAGTACTCAATTAGTACCTGTACCTTGTACAATCAATTAGAAATTCAATGTTTAAGTTTATAGTAGTATTCATACTTCGTAAAGTTTTTAAATTTTAATTTAAATCAAATAATAATTATTATTTAACATTGCGGAGCTTAGTTGGAAGAGGGCTACACTGGAAATATAGAGGCCTGGTTCAAGTCCCGGCGCTGGAGTCTATTTTTCTCTGTCTGTCTCCCAGTGTTAAATAATAATTATGATTTGATTTAAATAAAAATTTAAAAACTTTCCGTAGTATGAATACTACCAAAAACTTAAAAATTGAATTTAAAAAAGCTGTTAAATAAAAAAAAATAAATGAAATTGGTTTGTTGAATCTATGGTTGGTTTTTTAATCCCTTGGTAGGTTTTTAAAACCCTTTAATTCAACAGAAACACAAGTTTCAACTAATGACATATTTCACAATCAATTTAATCTTTCTCGTAAACAAAAAAACAACAATAATTTACAAATGTAAGAATAATAAAGGCTTCGGAGATCAGCGTAGTCGAGAGGATGGTGTAATACCGAGATATCTGGTGAGTTCGAATCCCAGAGAAGTGAGATATGTTTCACGCACCCATGATCACATCGAGTAGATGAGCAAAGTGGCTGGATCCCAAATCGTGATCATGTATTGATCGGCCCAGTAGTTTAGGCTCCACGCGTCTGCACAGACCGTGTGACCGTTGGACTTAACACGAAAGAAAAAATTTCTGAAACGGATTTCAGTCTTGGAAATTTTCAAATCGAAGACATAAAAACATTTTCGGATTCAGAAAGATCACGTAGCTTCCGTTAACTTTAGTAAATTTGTCGTCGAGTGTAGAAAGTAGCATTTTGCACCCGAGCGATAGCGAGGGTAGTAAATCCACACGAGCAATGCAAAATGCCGTTTTCGCACAAGTTGCGTACCGTACTTTATCTACGATTGCTAGATTTTAATAATAAATGCAGAAAATAATAATAATCTTCCTGTATGTAAGCTTGAATTTCATTATTTCTCTTTTGATAAAGATGACATCAATTCGTTAGTTGTATTTTGTGCCGAATTAATTATTTCGGAAGGCGTATTATTCTCCTCATATTCTTCATAATCACTTAAATCACTCATTGATTTTCACAAAAAAACTCGATACAAACAGTTACTTTTATTAAATATACATCAAATTAGTTATGTTAAATGGAAACAAACTCGCTAATCGTGTGTAAAG
>KZ652377.1:169569-187119 GCA_001010745.2 Gerris buenoi | reverse complement strand
GTAGATAAAATTATTTACACTCTCTTAACACAATTTCTGCACGTTTATATAAATAAATACAGAAGAACAAAGCCCACTAAATATTAAATAAACGGTAGTTCTATTATCACATTACTATACATTTTAAAACATTATCCTATTTCTGTCTTTGAACCAAGTGAACAAACAGAGAAGGATTTTTTCTCCTTTCAGAAAACCCTTTTTCCCCCACAAAGCTCTTGATCTAGAATGCGATCAATAAATAAATTGTCCCAGAGTCATATTAATTCTTAAACAGAGCCACTGTCGAGTATCTCGTAAGTCTAAATTTCTAAAACTTTTATCTACATTCCATTTTCTACAATGGGGTCCCTTTTTATAGTCTCTAGAAGGTATCAGAGCTGTTACATTCATAATGCTTAGCTGACACAAGAGCTTCACTTGAGAGAGAAAAAAACAAAACTTTTTAAACCTACTTTTTCTCAAAAAGGGCTTAGAAGGGTCACAAATCAAAATAAAATAAAATTTCAGTCTAAAAAAAGAACCTTACATTTCAATAGGCAAAATAAAAGTTTGTTATCAAAATATTTATAGTTTATAACTATTTATCTACGAGTTAAAAAAAACAAACAATTAATATACATTTCAATTCTTTAGTAGAAAGGGATAAAAATATAACAAAAGTCGAGGCTTTTATTTCCTCGAGAAATTCAGAGCCCAACTACTAATGAATCGGCACTTCTTTAGATGGTTACTCCCCTTATTAAGAAAACAAAGGTATACGGAGTATTATTCTTTAGATTGTTACTCCCCTTATAAAAACATAAGTGTGAGTTTCCTTTGTCCCAAAGTACATTGGACTAAGCATCCCTTTGTCTTAATAGTTATTTAGTCAAAGTCATTTATTTTTTAAAAAAAACACAGGGGATTAACCATCTAAAGAAGTACCAAAGAATCAATATACAAATCTACATAACTTGATACATATTTGGTTATTATGTATGTAGGTAAATATTTGCTCAAAATTAAAATGATTAAGTTGAATCTACCTGCTATAGAATCTACCTGCTAACCTAATGTTAACTATTACAACAATGGTTATTAAACAGCTGTAATCTTAAATGTAGTAGTAGTAGTAGTAGTAGTAGCAGTAGTAGTAGTAGTTCCAACTAGACGGGTAGGACGAACCACTTGTTCGAACCTCGCAATCAGGCCTTATAGTAGACCCATTTTACTTGCCCCGTGGTGGAGAGTTCCAGGTACTTCACACATCATACATTTGTACATTGTAACACCGAAGCGAGTATGATGTAGTCATTAGTAAGCTATATAAGCTTGCGTCAAAGTGTGGGGGAAGAGAATCCCTCAGGGGGTGTCCCTCGCCCTACTCCGTCCTCGAACCATACAAATCACTATGCTAAGTTTGTCTGCTGTACCTAGCTTGGCAATAGGCATTTGGAAAAAATAAATCGGTGGAGAGAGGCCATGAACCCTCCCATTATGGTGGACAATATGATTTTCATGATCCCAAATACAAAATTTGTTAGTAGACCAAAATCAAGTTGATTTTAGTTTGTCACTTAATAGGCTATAGTTATCACATACCACTCAAAATCAAAGTGTTCATCTACCAAGTGACAAACTAACATCAACTTGATTTTTGGTCTACTAACTAATTTTGTACTCAGGATCATGAAAATCACATTGTCCTCCAAAATGGGCGTGTTATAACCGCTCTCCACCATTTATTTTTTTCAAATGCCTATGCCTATATTACTGCCAAGCTATACCCTGCAGATGAACTTAGCCGACCACATATCAAGGCATTAAACGATTAAATTATACACAAAATTCTAGCTTGATGTCAGTCAGACATTTTTTTGCACGCTATCTCCTGGACTATAAACATATAATGGACTATAATGTACATATTAAACATTATGCAATTTTTAAACAAAAGAAATTAATTGGCACGTAGTTTTGTGATTAGAATTCGTATCAAAATCTACAAAAGATAGATTTATTAAAATTGAAAAATACAATTTGAAAACCCGACATCATTCGTTTTCAAGACTTGAATTTTTAATTTAAGAGGTAATTATTATAAAAATAAACATTGTGAATTTCCTGTACGTGGAAATATAAGGCGGTTTTGTCAGTTCTGTTTTGTCATTGCTTAAAAGCCGTTTCAAATTTAAACTTATTACCTAAAAATAACAGATTGACATGATTATATTGAACATTAACGAAATAATTAATTATGGAAGTTTATAAGTTAATAACAAAATATACTGGATGTATCAAGTCAATAACAACATTTTTAATCAAATCAGCTAATCAAAACCAGGGTTTGATTCCCGGATTTTTGTGTCGACAAAATCCGTGAAATCAAACCCAGATTCATAAAGGGAACTAGAATTTGGTTTTAATTAAAATTTGGTAATACGATTCTAAGCGAACAGATTACATTGAAACACCAATTTCCATCGAAATCAGAATACATCTTTAAAAATGAGAAAATTACATCTTTAAATTTTTTACATCTTTAAAATTTCATCTTAATAATAAATAATAAAATCATTATTATTTATTTTACATTTTTTAGAAATGTATTATTTTAATGTTATATTATGTAGCTTTCTTTTATGCTATATCTTTTATATTGTTACACTTTGTTGCAAAATTAATTGCACATTATTATTCTTTATTTTTTTAACTAAAGAATTTAGTTAAATTTTTTTTAATTTGGCATACATGCTCAGAAAAATCATACACCGAGGCGAAATCGAGAAATCAATTTTAGCTCCAATTTTGGGAGTGCTACCCCACAGAAACTAAAAAAAAAATCTTGAAAACGGTTCCGATGATTTTAATTAAAAAAAAAAAAAATGTAGTCTATTTAAACACATATCTAAAGCCGCATTTACACATTCGCACGATTGACGAGGCGAGGCGCGAGGCGAGCCGCGAGGCGATTGTGTAAACGACTCACTCGTCATTCGCCTCGTCAATCGCCTAGCGACTCGTGGCGATCGCGTCAGGAGCGGTCTCTCTAGCGCGAGTCAAAGGGAAATTCCTGGAAGTCTAGGGTTGCAACGAGTCGGGAGGCGAGGCGAACTCAGTGTTTACACACTCGCTGTTCATTTCACAACGAGTCCTTCTCTTTATCACGTGTTTTTTGTTTGTTTTTTTACTTTTTTCTTTTTAATCGGAGAATGGAATGGATAATTTTTTTTGGAAATGTACCACGGTGAACCAGCTATTTAGGACCCTAACACCCACTATATTTTTTATAATATAAGTATAATATGAAAGTACAAAAATAAAATATAGATTAATGCTTCTGTAATTAATTGGTTGAATTGACTGATATTTTTTGGTAATAAAATATAATGAAGTGATATTAAGTACACATAAATCAAAACACTCTGTTAAAAAATAAATAAAGTTATATCAAAATTATCTATAAACTTAATACAAAGTTTATATATCTAACTAATACAAAACGTATATACAAATTTATATAAAGTTTATATATAACTAATATAAAACTTTAAATAAAGTTTGTACGTATATAAATAATATAAAACTTTATATATAGTGTTTATATAACTAATATACAACTTTATATAGTTTAGATATCACTAATACTAACTTTATATATCTAATATAAAAGTATATAAAACTATATAAAGTTAATATATAACTAATATAAAACTTTATATAAAGTTTATATAATAACTAATATAAAACTTCATATAGTTTATATATAACTAATATAAAAGTATATTTAAACTTTACATAAAGTTTAAATATATATATAAATAAGAAAAAACTTTTCATAAAGTTATATATAACTTATTTTATATAAACTTCCACCAGTGTGATTTTATTGTGTGTACTAATTGCCATTGATTGCTTTAGTAGTTAAATTAATAGCGAGTTCCGGCGATGCACGAGGCGAGTCGCGAGCGCGAATGTGTAAACGGCCATTCGCGTTGTGGGGACGAGTGGAAAAATTAGACCACGACTTCCGGCGAACCGCGAGGCGAGTCACGAGCGCGAATGTGTAAATGCGGTATAACGATATAAGCTGATTTCCCGGGAAAAAAAATTAGTTCATGAGAAAACAGCTTTAAACACGGTCAGAGAGAGGCCGGATTCGATTCCCCGCCGAGGTGAAGTTATTTTTATGAATATTTTAATTAAATTTTTATGAACTCGTGTATGAGAAAGTTTGTCTGAGTTGTCTCGAACCGTTTTTTTTTTTTTATTTGTACCTACGTAAAATAAAAACTGTATTTTAAGGTAAACGTTTAGCAGTAATCTTTAACAGTAGTCAAGCGTGCAAAAACGGATCTGACTAACATCAAGCTAGAATTTTAAATGTGTAAGTAAACTTTTTGGTGACTTTTAAGAACAAGTGGCCAGCTAAGTTCGTCTGCGGGACATAGGTTGAGCTTGAGAATAGACATTCGGAAAAACAATCCGGTGGAGAGCGGCCATGCCCCGCACTTTATAGTGGACTGTGACTTTATAGTGATCTTCATGATCTTGAATATGAAATCAGTTAGTAGACCAAACATCAAGTTGATGTTAAGTTTGTCACTTAAGAGGCTAGTCACTTAAATATTACTCCAAATGAAAAAGGTCACCAATCAAGAGACAAACTTCCATCAATTTGATTTTTGGTCTACCAACTAATTTTGTACTCAAAATCATGAAAATCACACTGTTCACCATAAAGGGCGAAACATGGCTACTCCCCACCGCATTTCTTTTTTTTCAAATGCCTGTTGTAAAGCCATATCCCGCAGATGACTTAAGCCGACCACATATTCTTAAAGGCAGCAAAAGATTTACACAAAATTCAAGCTTGATGTCAGTCAGACACTTTTTTGCACGCAAGCTAAGGAAGTGGTAAGATAAAAAGGAAGAAGGATACTGAAATAAATTAATATCACTCATCTCATAAGGTAATTTCAGATCTCTGGATATGTAGGATGAAACTTTAGCTAATCGTGTCATATCAGTAATGACAAAATGTATAGTATGTATGTATGTATCTGACAGTTTAATAAAAACAAAAACAAAATGATCTTCGTTGAAAAATTTTTTTCGAGTAGCTGATCTTTTTTTCTTAATGAAATTTAAGCATAATTTATTCAGTAAAGCTTATAATCAAATCTATCATCTACGAAAGGAGTTATGAAGCTAACACATCTCGTCTCTTGACATTTAATTGTATTAAAAATGACATGACTTTGACAATCATTATTGTCTACATTTTATTTACACTTTTTCAGTTAAGTCCTAAGTTTTATGGTTTAAAATTAATAAGTGGAATAAGTAATCGTTTTTCTTGTATAAACTAAAAGTTCTTTTAACACACACAAAAAAAAAATATAAAAAAAAGAATCATGAGGTGCGGACTTGTTCGTTTGGTGACACGTAGATGTCCATACGATGTTAAAATTAGAAGAAAAACTTGGAATTCGACACAAAAAGACGGGGAAACGGGGGCTTTGAACGAAGTAGCGGAGTCTAAACTGATCGGAAGGTACTGTGCCCATAAAGTATGCCGGTTAGTAGACAAATCGTCTAAGCTTGTTTGTAGAGTATTGTCTGGAAATATAACGAGTAGGAAGTTATCGTCTGCAAAATCGCCTTTATTCGATCATTTAAGCGATTGTGATAACAATCAAGTAACTATAAAATGCAGCGAAGCATCCGCTCGGTGTCTGGAAAAAAATTTGAGAAGCAGACTCAATTTGAATTCAGCACTAAGCCAAAGTTCAAAATTCGTCCAAAGACAGAATTATTCGGCAAATGAAAGAGATGTCCGTTATTCGGGCAAATCCAAACCTTCTAGACCGTATCACGTCCATTCTAAATCGAAATGTTTCCCTTACAAACGACACTCAGCTCATAGAATAACGTCTAAAAGAAATATAAATTCAAATCATAAAAGATTGAGAAATAAAAATATTTCGAAAAAACTTTACGTAGTTCAAAGTCCGTTCCTTACATATCACACTAATCCAAAAGAAAAATATTTAAATAAACTCAGACAAAGTTCAATTTCGCCGTATGACACTCTAGATAAATCCGATCACGGTAAAGGATTTCTTGATCACAACGTTCTCAACCACTTAAACGAAACCTCTTACCTTTCACTATGCGGATGTGAAACTTGCGATAAAAAATTAAAACAATACGAGAAAAAGAATAATAAAATTAATTTAATGTTACAGAATAAAATAAGTAAAATATTAAATTACTGTAAAAAGAAGAACCCGTTTTATAAGATATATTCACAAGGTGATAATCAAAGAACGGATATGGATATGAGAGAATATGGAATGCACGGTATCAATGGTTGGTTAAATTATTTAGATTCTTATGAATGTTCAGATTGGACTGGATATAAGTTAGGCAAACATCAACCTTATAATTATAGCACTAAGAATAAATGTGTAAATACATGCGATGAAGTATGTGATAAGAAAATGTTATCAACGAAACCTGAGAACAGTAAACAAATTTGCCAGGATTGTAATTCCGAAATTAAAGCTAAAGATGATAATCCAGTACAAGAAAATTGTTCTTACATAAATCCTCAATTTTCTGATCTCAAAGAAAATGAAACGAATAAACCAAAAAATCAAAATAACGTTCAGAGCGAAGATAAATTTGAAAATAAAGATCATTCGACGACTCAGACACAAGATTTTAGCGAACCTCCTGTAACGAATTACTACTACATAACGAATAATACATTAAACGCAAAATGCTGCTGTAAGGAAGAATGTGTAAATGAGAATGGGAATTGCAGTAAATGTGATAACAATAAATGTAAGAGCGATATGAAGCAATCAAAAGATGAAAATGTGTGTCAGGCGCAGGAAAATAAGTCTGACGGTAATGAAAAATGTAGCAGTACCACTTTTAATGCTTTATGTAAAACGATGAACAAGGTCTACGATATTATGATCAAACCAGGTAATGAAAATGAAATATTAAGAGAGGGAGGATATAATTGCCAAGATAATTTAAATGACGAGATCAAAGCTTGTAATTCAAATAATTTTGATTATTATGATTGTGATAGTTATCAGCAGAATAATATTGGTGATATCCAACGAAAAGCAGATAACAATATCAGCAGTCAAGTATTAAACTTCGACGACTTTATGGATATGAAGTTTCAGGATATGAAAGATGAAAAAATGTGTAATAGATTTTTACATTATGACGATATTCAGTTCAAAGAGATCGCCAAGATATCGTCAAATAAAGAATTTGATAAATGCGTTCTTTCAAACGGCGATACTTTCGTCCGTTCGACCAAAAAATTGTTTTCACGAACTAAAAAAGTTAACGATTGTACTCCAAATAAGACAGAGTTCAAACCGTCTAATTGTAATTCGGGATTAAAAGATAAGGAGTTGAAGCAATTAGATCAATTTTCCCATTATGCAAGTGGATCAAAAAATAATAATGTGCCTAACGGTAGTAACTTAATTGACCGTGAATTAGGGCCTTTAGATCATCTCAATCAGTTTATGTCGAACAACAGTCAAAGATACGAAGAAAAAGCAAAAATGTTGTCAAGAGGTCCCAATTTCTCTCATTTCCCCGAGAGCGATTGGAGAACTTCTTTATTTCGATACGATAAGAAATTAAGCGAAACCTTCGACGTAAGTGATCCGTGTATTATTAATATCCCTATTAAAATAGATACGAAGAAAACAAAAGATTTGTCAAAATACAGTGAAATAAACATAGCGATTGAAAAGGTGAAGAAGAAAATTCATGACATTATGAATGAACCTGACGAAAATAGTTGTGTCGGAAGAGATCAGTTAAAAACAAATCAATTTAATAGCAGGGGTAATATACCACGACATGGAATGTTAAAACTAAATGAAGCTTTATCCAATAATCAAATGGAATCGGTAAACAATTCTAACTGTAGAGCAAAGTCAGACAATGTTAATTATACTGACGGTGGAAAAAAGGATAATTATTCGAAAGAACACAACGTAAAAAATTGTTACAACAAAAGAGAAGCGGGTCGATACGGTGAAGCTGCAGAGCAGTCCAATCACCCTCCTAGCAGCGTACATTTAAACCAAATCATCGAAGCCATAAAAGAAAATAGAAACACTGATAAATGTGATAATACGACGGCAACAAAAGCGAATAAAGGAGCTATTGACTACACGGGGAATAAAGGCTACAAAGTATACAACACATCTTTACCTCAAAGTCCCCAGAGAAAAATACCCTTGATAAACAACGTATTTATTTTTAAACCCGGTACGGAGCCGATATTCGGAACAGTAAATACGGAAAAATTAGTTAACAAGGCGAACGTTTCCAAAAATATGTCTACATCAAGCAAATACAAATCATTTCTTGAAAAAAACGAAAACGTAACTAATACAGAGCCGTATAAACGTAACTTCATGGACGGAACGATATTTTCAACTGACAATTTCATTTCAGAAGGGTGGGACAACGAGTATACAAGAAAGGTAGAGAAACGTAAATCATATATGAAGTACATGGAAAATAGAATGAAACAGGAAGAAAAGGGCAGCGTAGCGTTCGAAAACACTATTGACTTACCTACGAGAAAAAACAATCGAAATTTTACAATGGTCCAATACAATAACTATCAAAAAAATTGTCAAGAGGAATTTTTTAAGAAAAGCCTCGAAGTATTTTCTAAAAATAATGTTACTGGAATGGAAAGAATTAAAAAATCAGAATATATTCCGCTCCCGGAAATTCCCGGTGTCATAAACAGGTACAGTGTTAAAATGTCTAATGAAAGAGACAGGTACAATAAATATGAAAGTGACATCGAGAAGGAGGCAAATAATAGACGGTGGAGAATTTGGGATATTAAACACAGGGAAAATGAAGAAGACATCAGCCACACTGAAATGATTTCTAAAGGATTCGGTGATACTGGAACAATTGATGCAAATTGCAAAATCCCAAAAGTGGACGAATTTATTTTTAATGAGCGGATGAAAAAGACGGAAAGCGGGCTTCACGATAATTGCACTAGGACTAGAGTCGTTATGAATAATGACACGGGGAGCAGATTCGATCGCTTTAACTACCGACCCAATAACCTCTCGGGCGTAGACGATTCCTATTGCATTAATGTGGGTGATTTGGGCTTGAACTTCACGTCGTTTTCTCTTGAAAAATCCGACGAAAGAGAGAATAAAAAGAAAAGAGGCGGTGTAGAGAGAGGCAAGGGCGGCCTAGGTAACTCCGTTCACGGTTCAGAAAGCAGAATAAATAACGCCGGAGTCACGAATATGTCAATGTCAAGACAAGCCGACTTACATTTGCGCGAGACTCGAACCGTAGGATTGAGACCGTGTTACAAGAACGAAGTACCACACAATTCTTTTAGGATAAGAAACTCTTTTTTAATGGACGCTAAACCCACGCTAAGACCGGTGACCACTAGCAACACGTTAAACAAGAGACAAGCTAGCAGCGGGATTTTGGAGGGGGACGGTTTCAAGTCGAACATGTCAGATAAACTGAAAAATTTGGAGAGGATCGATCGAGAAGACTACATGACAGAAGAGAAATATATCTCCAACAAAGAAGCTATCGAGACAATTAAAGTAAAGGAGAACTACGTCTCGCCCACAAGTAATACACAAGGCTCTTCGGAAAATAAATGTTCGGAACTGGGCATATGCTCAAAAGAGGTAGAGAGGAGAACGAAAAATAAAGCTGTTGGGGATTCCGATGTGACGAAACAAATAACTGAGGAAATTAACGTTTCCGGTTTATTTCCCGAAGGAAAGAAAACCGTGCACGGTAAAATTATAAAAGTTTTAGCCAAATCTAAGAGCAAAATCCCAATATTAAAAAGTATTAATAAGGGATCGGAAGCTACAACGACCTCGGACTTCAAGGAGCCTATAACTGTTCAAGTTGTCTATGAAACGACGACGGATTATTCTGTCGACGAACATATTGAAAAAGCTAAAAGAAAAGTTTACATTGGAGACATAAATAAAAGAAGGGTTAGAAATCCAGTAAAACTTTTTAATAACATCGACTATAAAATTGAAAACCCGAAGAAACAAACCGAACCGATAATTTCGAACGAATTGAAAAATCAAGATAATAATAATGCAGAACATGACTCGCACGAGAATAAATCCCCGGTTTGGAAAAAATACGACCCGAAGAATAGTGGATTAGATAGTAAAAAATATTATCTCGAACTTAAAAAACTAATGAAAAATAAAATAATTAACTTGAGCGAGTTCACATCCGAAGACAAGAAACAATCTGAAGGAGAAGCGAAAAATTGGCAAGCTCCAAAACATGAGATTTACGACAAGCTTGTCAAGCGAGATAGTGTTGAAAACGAATTGGTTCAAGAAAAAGGTATTAAATCGACACAAGACGAAAATACGAATGAGAAAGAGATGGATTTACAATCGATACACTCGGCAATTAACCAAAGGAGTACAGAAAAGGCAGATATAGAACAAAATACAAGCGCGAAAGAAAAAAACAGTATAGATGAACATGAAAATATTTACGATGATAACCCTGTTTCTACTCATAAAATTTTGGATGAAGTGGAAACTTCCGCAAAAGGTAACATTGCCGATGACAGCGCTAAAACAGAGAAAGATAAGCCGACTTCGGGAGAGGCCAAATATGAAATAGACTCCGACAGCGTTGAAAAAGATTCGGATGATTCGATAGAAAATGAGAAATTAGTAATTACCCACTTCAAGCAATTTCGTAGATCAGAAGAAATTAAAGAATTATCGGAAAAATTAGATTCAAATAATTTTGTACTTGAAGCTTCGATGCTTAAACTTACATTGGTCCATGATAAAAATGATGAAATTCAGTCAATTGAAAGTTTATCAAACGAAGTCGAAAGGGAACTAAACGAAATGGTTTCACCTTATGTAAAAGATATGATGATAAGTGACGCTCCAAGGGAAATTAAAAGAATGAATGAAAAGGATAAAGGTCAATTAAAGTCAAAGGAATATTTTTTAAATATGATTAATCCTAAATATAACTCTCATTACTTGGAAAATAAAGAAACCTTAACAGATAACTTTCCTGAAGAAAGGGAAGAACCCCTTGATGCTACAAAAGCAGTGGGAAATGATAATATAATACCGGATTTAACGAATGTACTGAGATCTTCAATTGAAGAGATATACATGAAGAAAGTCATTCATCCATCACTTCTTTTAACAAATGATCAAAT
The DNA here is from genome assembly GCA_001010745.2 of Gerris buenoi. Taxonomy (NCBI): domain Eukaryota; kingdom Metazoa; phylum Arthropoda; class Insecta; order Hemiptera; family Gerridae; genus Gerris; species Gerris buenoi. Next base: position 175,853 of record KZ652377.1, on the reverse strand, counting down.
AAATCCAGCTGAGAAATCACCTCACAACGAAGGAGAAAAGGAAGGAGTCAGAATGAACAAAAACCAAACAGATAGTAAAACCAGTGAAACGGAGGAGGTAACAAATAATGAACAAGACGCTGTATTCTCGCAAAGAATTAAGGGGTCGTCAAGTAAGGATCCTCCGATTAAAACTGACGAATTGAACGAAACATCAGAAGATGCTGACATATTGGAACAACAAGAACAACCAAAAAGGGCTCCAGCAAGATACGATTCCATTGTAAAAGAATTGAAGCAAATGTTCGTAGATGGCAAGAGAAAATCTACACCTCAAAATGAAGAAGAAGTGGGTAGTACAGAAATGGGAGTAAACACCAGTACAAATGAGCAATTAAGTGGTAGAAGTTCAAACGAGACTATAGAAAAGGATGTGAAATCAAATTTAGAAACCCCTCAAATTGAAAATAAACTCTCGGAGTATATTATTGATGACTCTGAAGGTGTAATTAAACAACCGAAGAATGTGGTAAAAAATACAACAAAATCATTAGATTCGATCATACAAGAAAATATTAGAACCCAAACTACAATGCCACCTGATATTATGCCTAAAATAGAAGATACAAAAAAGGAAATAAATACTGATGATAAAATTATGGCTAAGACTAAAAGTAAAGCCAAATCCGCATATAAAAGTTACGAATCAAAGATTAAGCCTAAAATATTTGGAAAGAGAAAATATCTAGAAAATATGACGAAAGGAAGACAGGCAATATTCAAGAAAGAATATGAAATGAAAAACAAATCAAAAATACCAATCGCAAAACCTAAACCTCCTAGAGCGCCATACAAATCTTTCTACAGTTACGATTCCTTTACGAAACCATCCGTACATAAAGAAGAAAAACATGAGGTCGGTGGTGATAGTAAAACAATAGAAGCAGATGATGAAAATAAAACCAAGATAGATAAGCAAGAAGAAACTAAGTTTGATAGAGGTGACCACGTGGCTGAAGAATTTGCTGCAAGAAGCGAGGCGCTAGTTGAAAAAGAATTTGAAGGTAGCCATGAAATAAAAAGTACATCACCAAAAGAACATTTAGCCAAGGTAGATAAACAAGAAGAAACTAAGTTTGATAGCGGTGACCACTTGGCTACAGAATTTGCTGAAGGAAGCCGAATGCTAGTTGAAAAAGAATTTGAAGATAGCCATGAAATAAAAAGTACAACACCAAAAGAACAATTTAAAAGCAGTATTCCCAATATTGAAGACAACAGAAGTCTGAAAACTAATCCAGAGGAGGTATCCAATAAGGACCACGAAAAGCAAGTCTTTTTAGCAGATGACACTGATTTAATACAAAATCCTTATGTAGTACAAGAGGCGAAATTGACAGAAGAAGCAATTCAAGACAAAGCTAACGAAGAATTGCAAGCTGTTATATCGAAAATAGAATCAATGGAAGATATGTTCGCAAAACCATCATCTGACACAGATATTAAAGACGAGACTCAAATAGCAGAATCAACTAAGGTCTTGAGTGAAATCATGCCAAGCTTACCTGAAATTAAAACTAAAACAAAGCCTTTAAAAGATGAAGAAATTAAAACATCAAAGTTGAAAGCTGCGACAAAAGTGCAATCGAAACAACAAAAGGCAACAAAAGTGCAATCGAAAGCTCAAGTTGAACCACCGGAAGAAGAATTCGAGATAATGTCTTCATCATTTACACAGTATGAGGAAAAAGAACGAGAGGTCAAGAGAGGAGATGCCGCTCAAGATAGAATGCCGTATTATGATAAGGCTCAAATAAAAGAGAAGAAGGACAAAACAATTGGAACAATGAAATTCGAGAAAAAGCGTGTAGCTCCTATAGAAGAAGCAAAACTCTTAATGCCTAAGGAAAGAGAAAAAACTGAACAAGAACTAAAAGCTTGGGAAAAAGAACCGACATATTTGAAAAATTTAAGGCCGGCATTTTACAAAATCAAGCATGTAGAAGTCCGACAGAAAAACTACGAGGATAACGAGAAGAAATTCGCAGATATGAAATTATTAAACAAAATTTCTAGTATGAATAAAGTTTCAGGTTGTACGTGTAAAAGAGGAGAGAAATGGGTAGCAGATATGTGCTGTTCATTGGAAGACGAAAAGGAAAACAAGAAGCAAGCTAGCGAAGTCGTAGGAGAATCCCTTAATGCCGAAGAATCTGAAAAGAATCAACAGGACAAAGGAAAAGTAGTTCAGTCTGGGAAAGGACAAAGAAGTGCGGACTGGCCAGACAACTTGTCAAGAAAAAAAGATGCAGTTATAAAGCAGCCCTTAACACCTAGACCACCATGGCGGAATTGACTTACAAATATAATGTCTTCCGTAACTTTCTGCCTAATATTCTAATAGTCCAGGAGATAGCGTGCAAAAAAATGACTGACTAACATCAAGCTAGAAATTTGTATACAAGTCAATCTTTTAGCGCCGTTTAAGATTATGTGGTCGGCTAAGTTCTTCTGCGGGACATAGCTTGGCAGTAGGCGATTGAAAAAAACAAACCGGTGGAGAGCGGCCATGTCTCACCAAGGATGGTGGACAATGGGATTTTCATGATCCTGAGTACAGAATTAGTTAGTAGACTGAATGTCAAGTTGATATAAGTTCATCCCTTGACAGGTGACAACGTTGATTTTTAGTATTATTTGAATAACTAACCTATCAAGTGTGAAAATAACATCGACTTGATTTTCGGTCTACTAACTAATTCTGTACTCAGGATCATGAAAAATCATACTGTCCACCATAATTGGCGGGACATGGCCGTTCTCCACTCGTTTGTTTTTTTCAAATGCCTATTGCCAAGCTATGTCCTGCAGGCGAACTTAGCCGACCACATATTCTTAAAAGGCGCTAAAAGATTGACTTGTACACAAATTTCTAGCTTGATGTTAGTCAGACATTTTTTTGCACGCTATCTCCTGGACTATAATTTTAATTAAACTATAAGATTAAATCAAATTATAATTATTATTAACAATGGTAAATAGATAGAGAAAAATAGACTCCAGCACCGGGCCTCTATATTTCCGTTACAGTGCTCTGACCACCTAAGCTATACTGGAGAACAATTTCCCTCCGTCTATACCGATATTTAGTCCCAAATTAAGCTTTCAATTTTCTACAAATCTAGAAGTCGAATTTTACGACACTGAACTAGACCGATAATTAACGCTTGTAATTTGATTTAATTTAAAATGTAAACTTTCCGTAGAGTGAATACTACCAAAAACTTAATAAATGAATTTTTAAACTATAACTTTACAAATAGTTTAGTAAATTCATGGAAAATAAAAATAGTAGATTAAACGCTAAGTCTCACTCTACAGCGTCCATAATTCCGATTAAACCATTACCTTTATCTTTTTTTGTAGCAGCAAATGATTACCAGGATATTTCTTAGAAGATTAACGATCCACAAAGCTTGTTGACATAAACAAGGCGAAACATTTCTGATATTTACCTAGATATGCTGTTATAGATATGAAACTTTTGATAATGACAGAAACGAATTTAACCCTATAATTAGAATGGACAATAATATATATATACAGGGTGGGGAAAAAACAAAAACTCACTTTTTTGAACATTTATAGCTAAGCTTCTGTATTAGATAGAGATATGAGAATTGCGGGGTCTGAAAACTAAATTTTTCTAATTTAAATTTCATATCTATAACTTAACAAACTATTGGGTCAAAGCCATGCAATGATGGTTTGAATTTGGGTCTTAAAGAAAGTCGTTGTCCGAGTAGTAATCGTTGTCTGTATCATAGTTTTTGAAGTGTCCAAAAAAGGGTTTTTTTTTTGTTTTTTTTTGCCCACCCTATATAATGGTTATACGGTAAGAACAAATCACTTGTTCGAACAGAGCAATTTGGCCTTAATTTAGTCCCATTTAAACCTGTAATAGAGAGTTTCAGACATTTCACTCATCACACCACTGTAAAATGCATGTTTGGTGGTTCTATGTACCACCAAAAATGCCAATGGTATGATACAACGTTTTATACCAATGTAGTGGTACAATGCTGCAACGACCCTATTCCGTTCTCTACCCATAAATATAGAACAGAACTCTACTCAATGGGATCCTGTAAAGGTATTCTTGACCTTGCTCCCCGCTCGATTCATTTATGTTAATCAAAGAACCATGGCATAGGATCAAACCCACGACCATGTGCAAACGGGACATGTAACTATGGCCCCACAATCAAGTAGACTCCTTAAAATTGACATGGTTTATACAGAAATATATTTAGTATCGCACAAATAAAGGATCGCGAGCGCAAGTGATTTTCCCGAGGTACGTACAAGATTTTACATGGAGAAAAAAAAATTTAATAAGAATTTAATGTTAAATATTTTATAAAACAAAAAGTAAACATTTTTATGTTTAAAAAAATTAATAGATTTATAGTATTAATAATTCACCTAATAAGTTTAATCATGTTAAAATTAAATGATAGATAGTAATTATTTGAATTTAAATGCTAAAATTAAATGGGAGAATGAGCTGGTAGCTGAGTCGTGCATTGAATGGTATTGACAACTATGTAATGTACTCGTATAATCATATGGATTAGTAGATCTACATTTAGAAATTAATATATATTTCTCTTTTAACTTTTTGTTTGTTTTACTGGTGAGTCACCATGATAACCGTCGTGGAGGTTATGTGTGAAGATGACATAGATTTAGACATTAAACAATAGTTAATAAATGAAATGTGTATTAGGACCAACCTTATTTACTTGTGCTTTATTACTTGGGCAACACTGGAGGGAGTCATGAAAGTTCATGATTCCCTTGTTTTTCATTACTCCCTGTTGAGCCCGACGCGACCGGGTGCAATACTTTCCTCCCTGTAAACTAGGGAGGAGGAGGAAAGTTCACTTTTTCTCCCCGCTGGAGGTAAAATAAATTATATACGAGAAAAAATTTTTGCTTTATCAACAGATGGATAGGTAAAATGCAATTTGTTTTTCAATTTCGGAAAGCTAATGCAGCGCACTTTTAACAATTTAATTTAAAATTTAAGAAAAGTATTAAACAGAAAAGTTTATAAAAATTGTGGCCAATGCTTCTACCATCCATAGTTACTACAAAGAGTATTTTAAGATGAAACGATGTGGTCTGTTTAACTACCTTGGAATTTAAACAGGCTTGCGTAACTGTGGACAAATAACCTTTTTGCGGTTTTCGGCCATAAAGTAAAGGGGACAACAGCGGTTTAAACCCACAAAACCTTTAAGGTTCTTGATGTGGAACAAGAACTACAAGACCCTTTTAAAAAAGGTTATTCCATTACGAAACAATTCAATTTAATTTTACTTCTTTTCTTTTTCCACTTTCTTCAGTGCTCATTTCTGATTGCATTGTATAGAAGACTTGTAAAAAGAACAAATAACGCTAATATTATCTTATAAAGGCATAAAAAAGCTTTGAAAAGAAATATCTTTTCAATTTTAAGATCTATTTATTAAGATAAGAATTGCAATTTGAAAAAAAAGTAAAAGTTAACAATTACCTTCAATAAAAAGAGAATGTCACAGCTAAAACTTTTATTTTTAAAATAATGTCAACTACGTTTAAGGTAAGCTTTATGTCCGAAGCTGGCATCTTCTTTTGAATTTAAATCCGCTCGTCTGAACAGACATAGTACTTCTAGGCTCGGTTTTTAAATCTAAGATCGGAATGTAACTCTGCAACCATAGCTTTTATATACTTTAAATGAAATATGTGTTTTTTTACAACTTAATAACTCGAAAATCCTTTCTCATCTACTTGCCCCTGCCCTCCTCAACACAAGAACGAAGAGAATATGTGACCTAAAAACATCATTATATGAAAACATAGTGATGAATGGATACAGAAGTTGACAAATGGACACCGAAGTTGATGAATGGACATATAGGCGCGTTAATATAAGGTTTGACCTTGAAGTAATTAGAACAAAGATGAAACCAACGGCATTCGTTTTAGAAAAGTATCCTAAAAAACATATCAAAAGTCTGCTAAAATCTGATTGTTGGAAATACACCATTTTTTCAAAATGGCGGCCGAATATTTCACTTTTCGGTTAATTATTTAAATTCTGACTTCCCTTTCACAGTTGGCGAAATTTTACCTATTATCATTATTGTTCCGCTTAAAATTACCTTTCCGATGATACTAAATATGACCTGATGTGACTAATGGAAGGGGAACTAAGGAATCGTAAAGGGAATGTTAATACTACGCGGGGACTGAGA
>KZ652377.1:155784-168508 GCA_001010745.2 Gerris buenoi | reverse complement strand
CATAGAAGCAACTTCAGGTATCTGTTAAAAAATATTTTAAGTTTTAGGTAGTATTCATACTACGAAAAGATTAAATTTTAATTTAAATCAAAATTATTATTATTATTAACTACGGCAGACATACATTTGATTTAAATTAAAATTTTAAGTTTTAGGTAGTATTCATACTACGAAAAGATTAAATTTTAATTTAAATCAAAATTATTATTATTATTAACTACGGCAGACATACATTTGATTTAAATTAAAATTTTAAGTTTTAGGTAGTATTCATACTACGAAAAGATTAAATTTTAATTTAAATCAAATTATAATTATTATTAACTACGGCAGACATACATTTGATTTAAATTAAAATTTAATTTTTTCTGTAGTATGAATACTTACCTAAAACTTAAAAATTTGAATAAAAATTAAACCACATTTCAAAAGGCAAGTAAGGACCTCACATAATTCACGAAAAAAAATAACAAAGCTGTCATTCTCCATATTAAACATCAACACAACATAACACAACTAATTGACAACTGACCTTAAAAACAGTTTCAAAATTATAGAGAAACTGTCTTGTTTCAACTAAATTTTAAACATTAATCCTTCGTTGGTTGTCACTTCTGAGTTTACGTTTGCAACATATAGATAGTAAATGTAGTAAGATTTAGTGTCCTATGACACTAAATTTACTAACAAGCTGTTTGAAAATGTTAATTAACGTGAGAATACTTCGTCTAAAATAATATCGGGAGGTATTAAAGTACGAAGCTTTGTAATAAAAAAGTGTAGGGTTACACGGTTATCTTTCGGGTCGTTAATTGGGTCTTGTCAAGGTCGTAAAGCTGACACTAACCTGAGGCAAGTTATAACCTTCTTATACTCAAAACCTTTTTGTAAGTTTATTGTTAGTTTTTAAAGAATGTTATTAAAACGTATTTTAGAAGTAAATTTGTATTCATGGCTGAGAATTTATATATCTTGGAGTAGGAAACAACTTATCGACCTATGTTATACTAGTTTATTCATACAGAAACTTATATTGTAAACGATGTCACAAAATGCTTAATATTAAAAAAGTGGAGTTTAACCATTTTAAAAGGATACCTTGGCTGTATGGATTATAATGTTTTCCTTTTTATTACTTTCTCATATAGAGAGAAAGTATTGCGATCGCACGATCATTTTATTTTGAGATTTTGAAGGATTTACACGTTTTGAGGTCCCCTGAGTCCAAAAAATTGGTTTTTAAAATCAAATTTTTATTATAATAAATTAAATTTCGGTTTAACATCACAACAATTAAAATTTCCTTTCACAAAGGTCCATCTTAACAAGGAAGTCCATCCTAGTAAGGTCTGTAGTCTAACAGTGAGGTAGTGGGATTGAATAAAGAAGTTTTACTGAAATTTGGACAGCTGTAGCACATGCCGTTTTTCATTATTACAGACTGAAACAAAAATAAGTTTTAATTTTTAATTAATTTTAACTTTTTTAAAATAAAATTAGCAATAAAATAAAATTTAGGCATATGTTTTGCCTCTTTAAAGCATTTAAAATTGACTTATTCTGAACTGTAATTTTCTCCTCTTTTCAATGGCATCTTTATTTAAAATCTATCATCATTGTTGTAAGAGCAGCGATCATTTTTTTTTTTTTTTTTTAAAGTAGAATAGTTGTATCTTGAAAAATAAGATTAAAAAATCGGTGCGAGACAACTCAGATAAACTTTCTCATATATGTACATTTAATTACTATTGGAAATTTCATCAAAAATATCATAAAANACCCACTGTTTACAAGTGTTTTTTTGTTGGAAATGATGGGTAGGATCTACCCTCTTCGTTTGTTACATCTTCGAACTGATTTTTGCAAAGTTTAATTGATTCTTGGGGGAGAGGGTTACCGAGAATAAGGGCAATAGAGAACTCTGTGACATCAAGATTGTTCTCGTTTAATATAATTATTTGAATGCTGAATTAACCCAGCAAACTTAAAAATTTCCTTGAAAATAATTCACTCCATAATGAACACTTCCTTTATGTGGACTCGATTTTCAATTAATAAGTTAATATTAATAATTTAATTTCTCTCTTGACTACATTACACTTGTGTAAGGGTCATAAAGTGATAAAAGATAAGATTAAACCTCTTTTAATTTAATGAACTCAGCTTTTGTGCGAATGGAGAGGTAGGAGGGTACCACTAAAATTTGAAGTTAGGAAGGTAGTGCTGGATATTAGTTCAGCCATATCCAGGAGGGGGGTCAGGTCTCGAAGGTACTAGGGAGAGAAACCTTTTGGGAAATCTAATAGAGATGTAATCGATTTAGGAAGGCTCGGTTGCCTGAGGGCTGTTCTAGAGACTGTAGGTCTGGGAAAGGGCTTCCATCTACCGGCACGGAAGGGATAACTTGATAGTACATCACACCCCTAACAGAAAACCAAGGCGAGGTCCTTAGGCCCTTCGCCTCAAACCTTGAAAATTGAAAAGGACAAAGCCGGTTATGGGTGAGTCAAATTGACGTGGGTCGGATTTCGATCCCTTGAGGCATTGACCGAAGAAAACTAAAAGCAACTTTAGATCCGAGCGTTTTATTATAAGATCCAAATACAACTTGATTCAATGACCAAATACTACTTCATTCTTCAAACAGAAGTTTAAATTTTCCTCTCCTGGACTCTAAGACTTATTTAAGTCAAGGCCAAAACCTCAAAAGCTTTGGATTCAACTTAAACATTCTGTTTGAAGAGTGCTTCGGTTAAAGTGTTTGAAACTTTTATTAGTTAGAACTATTTTGGATGAAGACAAACCTTTGAAAATGTACACCACTGTTAAATTTACTGTTATCTGTCTTTTGAAAATTGTTTTGTGTTTAGATTAGCATAGCATTCTAGTATCTTATGGGGTATCTTAATAACATTTCTTGGTCATTTCAATATTTAAGTTTAACAACATGTTAAATGACAGCTTTGTTATTTTTTTCGTGAATTATGTGAGGTCCTTACTTGCCTTTTGAAATGTGGTTTAATTTTTATTCAAATATTTAAGTTTTAGGTAAGTATTCATACTACAGAAAAAATTAAATTTTAATTTAAATCAAATGTATGTCTGCCGTAGTTAATAATAATTATAATTTGATTTAAATTAAAATTTAATCTTTTCGTAGTATGAATACTACCTAAAACTTAAAATTTTAATTTAAATCAAATGTATGTCTGCCGTAGTTAATAATAATAATAATTTTGATTTAAATTAAAATTTAATCTTTTCGTAGTATGAATACTACCTAAAACTTAAAATTTTAATTTAAATCAAATGTATGTCTGCCGTAGTTAATAATAATAATAATTTTGATTTAAATTAAAATTTAATCTTTTCGTAGTATGAATACTACCTAAAACTTAAAAATTTGAATTTCTAATTGATTGTACTATAGATACAGGTACTAATTGAGTACTTTATAATTATAAGCGTTAATTCTCAGTCTAGTTCTATTGCCGTAAATATTGGCTTGATAGACTTGTAGAAAAATTGAAAGTTTGGATTCGGGTCTAGGTATCGGTAACGACAGAGAAAATCATTCTCCAGCATAGCTCAGTTGGTCAGAGCACCTATACTGGATATATAGGAGGCCTGTGGTTCGAGTCCTGGTGCTGGAGTCTATTTTTCTTTGCATGTATCCCGTAGTTAATAATAATTTGAATTTTTAAACCAACCACAACTATGCGCGAATGTTCCCTTGTTTAATATGGAGAATGGTGACTAAACTATATTTATTGAAAAAGTTCTCTTTGAGGTATTATCTCTATAATGTCAGCTTTTTATTTATTATTATAATCATTTTGTTACAACTCCTGTGTCCATTCTTCAACTCCCGTGTCTCCATTTATCGACTCCTATGTCCATTCATCAACTCCTGTGTCCATTCTTCAACTCCCGTGTCTCCATTTATCGACTCCTATGTCCATTTATCAACTCCTGTGTCCATTCTTCAACTCCCGTGTCTCCATTTATCGACTCCTATGTCCATTCATCAACTCCTGAGTCCATTCTTCAACTCCCGTGTCTCCATTTATCGACTCCTATATCCATTCATCAACTTCTGTGTCTATTCCTCAACTCCTGTATCCATTTATCACTATGTTTTCATTTATGACGTTAGAACTAAATCGAGAATTAACGCTTATGATTATAAAGTACTCAATTTGTACCTGAACCTTGTACAATTAATTCGAAATTCAATTTTTAAATTTTTTGGTAGTCTTCATACTACGGAAAGTTTAAATATCAATTTAAAAAAAAATTATAGATTTAGTTCTAATGTCATAAATTGACTTGCTAAATATAGATGAATATTGAAAGCTTGGATTTGGGGAATAGCTATCAGTTACGACAGAGAAAAACCATTCTCCCGCGTAGCTTAGTTGGATAAAAGAGCATCTGCACCGGAAATGCGGAGGGCCCAGCTTCGAGTCCCGGCGCTGGAGTCTATTTTTCTCTGTCTGTCTCCCATTATCACTAATGATTATAATTTGATTTAAATTTATATTTAAACTTTCCGTAGTATGAAGACTACCAAAAAATTGAAAAATTGGAAAAAAAATCTTGAAAACGGTTCCGACGATTTTGATTATAAAATTCTAAACTGTAGGCTATTTAAATAGGAATCTAACGATATAAGCCTTTTCCCCGGGAAAAATCTAGTTCCTGAGAAAATAGCTTTAAACGCGGATGGAGAGAGTCGGGTTCGATTCCCCGCCGAGGAGAAGTTATTTTTATGATATATTTTGATGAAATGTTCATTAATAATTACATATACCTAAGAAATATAATAAATGGGAAACACTGGGTTATAGTAATCATAAACTCGTATATGAGAAAGTTTGTCTGAGTTGTCTCTGACCGATTTTTCAATATTGTATTGCTATAGCTATAGTTAAATCTTATTCCGCTAATCCGCCTACCTCAGATACCTCAGAATAAGAATAAGAGAAAGAATGCCATGTATTGTTTTATAATACATAGTTTTTACAATAAACATCTAAAAAGCTAATTTTTTTCTAAAAAAAAAACAAAAAAAACTAATCGTCTAATAGCCGCAGCCGTGGCGCACTCACATTCCTTACCCTTTCCTATTTTCTGGACTTTCAACCAAACCTTTATTCATTCCTTTACAACATGTCGTAGAGTCAAACTCGACCATTTTTTTTACTTTTCCTCCTCTCTTTTTACTTTTCCTCCTACCTACAGTAGGAAAAGAATTGTTTTCACCAAAAATTTTTTTTCGAGATTTCAACGGAATTATCCGTTTAAGTTGTTTTTAAGACCTCCTGAGTGGTTTTCAGCATGACGTATGTATGTTTGTATAAGTGTATGTATGTACGTGTGTGTGTTATCATCGTAGTGCCTAAGTATTTAACCTAGAGAGTTGAAACTTGGCAGAAAAATCAGTCCTTACCTAAAGTTTCTTTTTTAAGAATGATAATAAATCAGTTAGTTCAGAACAGTCACCCATCCAAGTACTGACCACGTCCAATGCTGCTTCCTCCTGCTACGAAGCAGCATTGGACTTCAGAGGCCACTTTAGTGTTGATTATCATGAACTTAATCATTGTGTTTTATTTGACAGCATCTCGCTAACATACCCTCTCATTGAACTTAATCTGTCAAGAACCACCTCAATTAATAATTTTGAGAGTTAAGCGTATTTTAGGAACTTATTTTTTCAATTAGCTAAGGATTACTTGGGGGAGACGTAAAAGAGAGGATACACTCTTCCGCGCGCTGGGGCTTGAATTCGATCTTTGGATTAAGCGTTCGAAGCGCTGCTAATGCCAATTATCAGCCATAGCTTAATTGGTAGAGCTTTGGACGCATAATCCAAATATCCTTCATGCCCCTCAGATATAATGAATATTTCGGTGTTACGTCTCCCTCAAATAATTAACAATCATTTTCAATTAAGAATTAACAAACTTTTTCAACAATAAATTGGTTCCGAGCTTACCGAAGGTAAAGGAAGCTATGGGATCGTTCCGAAGAACAAACATTTTTATATGTCTGCGATTTCATAAATTTCAAGACAGAAATCCGTTTTAGACATCAGGGAAAATTTTCCTTTTATTCCTGTCTGTCGGTCAGTCGGTCTGCCTCTTAATTTTTGTTAACTAACATATCATAAAAACTACTCATCTAATTTTATTGAAATTTAGATGATAGGTGACAATTAGCCTATTGTTGGTCCCATATAAGTTTCAACTTTCTGCGCCTATTTGTTTTTCTTCCACATGCATGAACATTTACATTTATTCCTGCCTATATCATCAAAAGCCCTAATCTGACTTTAATGAAATTTGGATGGTTTGTCGAAAGTAGCTTGTAAGTAGCCCACATTAATTTCATCCATCTGAGCTCCTTAAATTTTGCTATATTGATACTTTAATTAATAGTGAAAAAACAATTTTTCTTTCAAGCTGACCGAAAGTAACGGAAGCTATGTGATCGTTCTGAAGAACAACAAATTTTTAGGTCTCAAATTTCAAAAATGTCAAGACAGAAATCCGTTTCAGGGAACATTTTTTGTTCCGTGTCTGTCTGTTTGTCTGTCGTTCGATTTTTGCGAATCAACATATCTTAAAAACTACACGTTTAATTTTAATGAAATTTGGGTGGTAGCTCATAATTAGCCCATTGTTGGTCCCATATAAGTTTCAACCTTCTGCGCCTATTTGTTTCTCTTCCACATGCGCACAAACATTTATTTACACCTATAGCTTCAAAAGTACTTATCAGATTTGAATGAAATTTTTATAGTTTATCGGAAGTAACCCGCAGATAGCCCAAGATCAATATGAACCGTCAGCGCTCTTAATCTTTTGCTAAATTGATACTTTAATTCGTGTGAAAACTCAAAAAAATTTTGACAGATTAAAAAAAAAAACGGGGGAAACAATTAAACCAATTAGACAATAATAGTTTGTAAAAGAATAAAATCAATAAATTACGTGGATAGAATGCGAGGAAGCAACGCGCCACACCAACTGACAGTCTATTTTAAAACAAGCTTTTATCTTGGGCCATCCGGCATATTATATATATAGAGTAAAGGCATTTTATTTTTCGTATTACTCTCAGCAAACCCTTTTATTTGATACCCATATCATGGCTGTGCTAGAATATTACATTTAGAATGACGTCAATTGACTAACCATACATTGTCATCCATATTTGCAAAATTTTAATTGAATCGGTTGATGATAACTGATTTAAAATTCAGTTGCAAGATTTGATCCGTGCATACATACAAACATTGCAAGTTAAATAAAAGCTGGTAAAAATCAGAACAATTTCGACAGTTTTGAAATAGAGGGAAAATTAAATAGATTTGACAAGAGTAGGTTTAATAGTATAAAATCATTGAAGTATACAAAATAGAACGTGAGGAAGCTATGTGCCACATTAATTGGCTGAGTATTTTTTTTTTTTATTAATTCTAAAAGTTAAAAAGTTAATCATTATACTGTGAGATCTGAACTTGGTCTCCCTCCTCTCTGCGTAAAAGTCCTTAAAGCTATGCTGAAATGGGTCATAAAAATCTAGGATATGCCGCAAGAAAGGTTACCGAGGATCGCTCTTGAAGCCTTAATTGCAAGAGATTTGGAGCCTGGAAACCTTCATGAGCTAAACTGGGTATCCCAACTTAAACTAATGCTGCGATTAACCAGTCACCCAGATATCCTCTCAACACCTCATAAAATAAGTAACAGTCTGAATAAAATAGTTGAATCTTATAGCAATAACCTCATATCCATAGACTACCAAAGAGTAATTAATTCATCCTATAGTGCTGTTTACAGACTCCTTTGTTCGTACTTTTGAAGGAGAACCATATTTGCAATGGAGATGCCCAGTAATGAAGTTGAGAGTTATCAGCCAGCTGAGAGTGTCCGCTCAAAACTGTTTAAGAATTTATTTTAAGNAAGTTCCCACAGTAGCGAAAATGTTAAGTCAACCCTAGGAAAAAAATTGTTCAGTAAATTCTCGAATCCTTATAGTAGCCACAATCTCTCTTTTTTCCCCTCTTAGCCATAACACAATTTATTAACTTAAAAGGTCGCAGATGCTGCGTATTTATTGTTTTTGCAAATAAAAGAAAACGGAGGACACCCTTTATTATTGTTGATATAGTACCTTATCTTCCAAAGATTATAGATATGTCTTTTGTTCTAAAATTATAACCACCAAACTTCACATCAATAACTTCATTCTTTTATTAAACCAGATACATTTTTAAATGCTACCAGTCTTGAAGTCGGTTGGATTCCCCTATACGGGGCATCATGTATAGAAATGCAAAAACTAACAAATATAATGCATACATAATTAAAGTGTTTCCTATATATTGATATAAATTGCATTATTTATGTATTCTTTTTCATTTCATACTCTTTTGAAAAACCAGATACGCTACATCGAAGCCCAGGTAATCTACAACGCATACATACGCCCAAGATTCCCAAAATCAACCTGTATACAGCTGTGTCTCAAAAAGAGATCTGAAGATGGAAATTGTAATAAGAGAAAACTTATGAAATGAAGAAGAATCCATAATTGGTAATTTTTTTATCAAAATATAGAAAAGACTTTAATTATATGTGCCAGTTTTTTTCCATTTCTATACATGATGAACCGTATAGGGGAATCCAACCTTGAAGTCAAATAACAGATACTAAGAAAATTTAATTCAATACAGTTTAATCAACAGATACTAGGAACTGTTTAACTTTAGAAGGCAACTTGCTTGAGAAATTTTCAATCGCAAACCAACGGAAATTTGCATATATGGATAAATAATAGTTTTACGGCGTATAATGATCGTAAGGTGGCCAGACACTATTCTAAATGAGGAATTACAGAGCATTACGGAAAAAACTTCCCTACAGACTAATAAGAGACAGGAAAGTATTAGTTACTAATATGGAAAGTTCCTGTGTCACACCTTGGGGAAAGTAGAAGGAGCGATAGAAAAATTCCAGAGACGAATCCCCAAGGAGTAAGAAGGGAAAGGGGCCGACAAAAGGGAACTTAATAAAGACTTGTGGAAAAGAAGACTAACTAACTCAGAAAGACCTAGAGTGAACCTGAACTAGGGTCGTAGTCATAAATCAGGAATTGATCTTCCCATGTTCCCACAGTAGTGAAAATGTTAAGTCAACCCTAGGAAAAAAATTGTTCAGTAAATTCTCGAATCCTTATAGTAGCCACAATCTCTCTTTTTTCCCCTCTTACATATTATAGCGGCCGTTTTTCACCTTTGAAATTGTTGACTTACACGTAATTTTAACTATAAGTAAATCTATAATGAATTTTCTTTACTAAGTTACGGTGAACTTTTAAAAGTTGCTTAGCGAATGCATCCTGTAATGTTATAAGTTCGCCATCTCGGCTTCACTTTTAATAAGATAAGGTGTAACATGGTTCAAATTTTTCTCACTTCTTAAAATAAGCTTCTGAACTCCTTTTTGATATTCCATCCGAGCTTACCAAAGATAACGGAAGTTATTATTTTTTTTTTCATGCCAACATTTTTTAAGTCTCAGATTCCAATACATCGGTAGTCTGTTTCAGACAATCAAGGAACATTCTTGGTTCCGTGTTTGTCTGTCGATCTGTCACTTAATTTTTGCGAAGCAATATAATATCTTAAAAACTACTTGACCGAGTTTAATAAAATTTAGATGGTAGGTCGAATTTGCCTATAGTCGGTCCTAGCGGGTAAGCTTAAAAAATACTTCAATAATATTAATTATATTTTGGACCTTCGTCATCTTATATCATGATTGCAAGTTTTGAAGCCAAGAGAATACTTCCTATTACCACTGTAACAAGGATAATTTTTAAAAATATGTACATAATATATACATATTTTTTATTGATGTTAAAAAACTTCATTCAGATTTATTTATTATTTACCTTAGTTTTGTGTTTTCCCGCTCTACGTTTATACTTTACCATCTACCTACAGTGAATAGTTTTTTAGTTGATCGGACATGTTTGTTCAAGTCGATTGCTAGGTAGGCGCTGCGAAGTGCATGCAAAACATTCTAACACTCGTGTAAACCTCTAGGCTACAGTTCTCTGTTTAATTAAAGTTATAAATTGAGTTCTCGACAATTTCCAGTGTTTTGCGTCAACAAACCAATTTCACGTTTTCGTAGTTAGCTTTTTAGTTTTTTGTTTTGTTTTGTTTTTGGCCGGATTCTATGGAATTTTCGTTTGAGTTTGAAAATAACATTTATTTCTGATTTAGAAATTATCGTTTAAAATTCGAGAGTTATATTACCAAGAATTTAACTAAAATGCTTTTTGTACATGTAACAAAAGCAATTGTTTTTTCACAACTTCAATGTCGCCTAAAAGATATATTGTTAATTAAAAATCGAACCGAGATTTTCTATAATATGTGCAGTTATTTATACAAGTGGACTGGACATGTGTAGTGATACTCTAGCTGTGACTGTGAACCTACATTATTAACCTTCCTATAAGGGGCCTGGGTGGCTCGGAGGCTAGAGCGCTTGCCGATTCTTGTTCGATTCCCAGACCGGGTCCCCCACTCAATGTCCATCCAGCATTGTTTAAACAAATGGGAAGCTCCTCGAAAGAGTGGCGCCACCAGGTATCGGCCTGGAAACCATGATGATGACACTCCTGGTTGTTTTACAACCAAGAGGGGAGTCATTTAAGAATAAGAATAAGAAAATATATTTGTTTTTCAGCCTATAGGCTATATACAAAAGAGAGAGAGGAGTCATTTAAACTTCATTTAAGTACTTTTTAATCAAAATCGTCGAAACTTTTTTTTTAAGTTTTGGGAGAGCCCCTTAAAATTTGGGTATGACTTTTCTAATCATGTATGCCAAATTTCGTTAAAATCGGCCCAATAGTTCTCCACGAATCTGCACAGAGGGCATTATAGGGTAGGATCAAAAAGTGGTTGGACTGAATTTCTATAGCACAAACGGAGCAGTGGAGGGCGGTTGGAACACCTGGGCGTGGTTGTAGGGAGCCTCACGAAGAGACCGATATTTTTTCCAGTCGCTTGCGGGCAAGCGGAGAGTAAGCTTGTTGATTTCGGTAAACCTCTGTTAAGAAGTGTCCTCATGATCCAAGAAGAAAGAAAATCCGGAGTTTCTCTCTGCTTGGATCGTGACGAAGAAAAAGAGAGAAACTCACACACTTCTTAACAGAAGTTCACGGAAATCGACAAGCTTACTCTCCGCTTGCTCACAAGCGACTGGAAAAAATATCGGTCTCTTCGGAAGGTTCCCCACTACCACGCCCATGTGGTCCAACCGCCCTCAACCACTCAGTTCACCCTATAGAAATTCAGTCCAACTACTTTTTGATTCTACCATGTACAACATTGTTTAAAAACCAATTATGGACGTGTAAATCCATTAAAATGTCAAAATCGAATTCTCTTGCCATCAGAATACGTTTTTTTTTTTTTTTTTTTTTTTTTTTATGTGAGAGAGTAAAAAAGCGGAAGAGACCCTTTCTTTTTCAAGCTCTTCCTGAATATGAAATTTAGATGGACGTAAACAGAAATATTAAAATTTTTCGTTAAAAGATCTGCGTTGAAAAAATATTTATATCTAGGAACGGATACAAAAAGGGGGTCAACTCTTGCGGCGTTTAATCCAGTTAGACATTATTTCAACCAAAACATTGGCTTCTGTTGTTAAATAAGAATAAAAAACTAAAATTAAGTTTTATGTTTATTAAAACATAGTCAGATTAAAAAAAAAAAACACATAGATAACCCAAGTATAAATATATTTTTGTTTTTGGGCGTTTAAAATTTAGTCTGTTACTTTATAAGAAAACAAACATTTAAAATTATAAAAAATGAGAAAAAAATATTGTATCTTATAAAAAGTTTCCGCTTATTTAACTCCAGTCTAAAATTCGAGCACAGTGTAATGATAACAAACAGAAAAAACACGTACAACATAGGGAGAAAAGATTTTTCACATTTTACCTTATAAAAACACATAAAAGTTATGAAAACTCGCTTGAACAAAAGCACCAGAATAATTAAAATTAAAATAACATGGTATGAGAAAGAGGAAATACGAGAGAGCGAGGCATTTTATTACATTCATACTATCTGCCATATGCTTAGAAGCATTTTTTCAAATTAAACGTTGCATGCAAAATTACAATTAAATCGGTTGCGGGTAACTGCTTTAAAATTCATTTGCAACATTTGAACCTAACATACATACAAACATAGCAAGTTAAATAAATGCAAGTAATAATATATATTCTTAAGTTTAAACTACTTTTATTTTTCAATTTTAAAACAAATTTGTTCTCATATATCGAGTTTAATGGTGTAAATTAAGGGTTTAAAGGAATGAAAACTATGTTTAGAAAATGTTAGAACTATGTTCTGTAATTAGTAAAAAACGTTGACAATATGAAAACGTCAACTTGGAAGAAAGAACGTAACTTTGAAGAAAAATGTTACGTGTCCTTTTTAATGGAACAGTACTGAAATAGCCTGTACATAAATAAAAGCGACCAAGGAGAAACTAACTGTGAATATCGGTGCTAAAAGATTTAAAAAAAAATCTGTAGGGTCTTAATTTAACTCCAAATAGAGGATGATATAGACTAAAAAAAAAACTTTTTTTAAATAACAATATATATATATATATATAGT
>KZ652377.1:115849-130345 GCA_001010745.2 Gerris buenoi | reverse complement strand
TTTTGTGGAACAGGGGTAGAGTAGAGCATTTTTTTCTGAAGTTGCATTCAACATGGGGGACCAATAAAATCGTTTCCCTCAAAATTTTCCCGCCTTTTGATTGTGCCAACTCTAATCTTATAGACTGTAGATATTTTACAATTACATTTCAGTATTACTTTAAAAAGTAAAATGTTAAATAAACAAAATATACAATGGATTTTACTATTTTATATTTATAAAAAACACGTCTATAAACACACACATTATACTTTGTAAGGGTTTTTCTTTATATTCTTTAATATTTATTAGCTTCTTTCCATTTTTAGACGTCTGAATAAATACAGGGGGTTAAGGGTTGTTTTTTTCATATATTGTCATACATTTTTCCCGCTTTTTTTTTTCTTAAATACGACTTTTCATAGAGAGGACAATGGAACATCGTCTTTCTATCTCTTATTTAATGAGAATGAACGACTTCAATCTTCCCTTTCTTTTTCATCTTCTTTCGCTTTTAAGGGTTTATTTTTTCTTATATAGAAAGAATGGAGGTAGTAAGGTGACATTGTTCGGTATTAGCGGAATTATTTGAAGAATTTTTAAAGGTTAGAAGTTAGTAGAAGAGGTTTTCGGTGTTTCCCAGTACCGGTTGTTAGGTTAGAAAAAAAGGTCCTTCTAGTGTCAGGTTAGGAAAAAAGGTCTTTCCATCGTCACCCTTTTTACCCATCCTATTCTCTTTTTCGTATCTCGTGTGTTTTTATACGTTTCCTTCAGGTTATCTTTGTTCAAGGAAGGTTTTTCATGCAGTCCAAAAACGAGAAAACCTCCCCCCTCTCTTCGCCTTACTTTCTAGTATAACCTTGTGAGAAAGGTTACACTACAGTCTCCATATATTCAACATTCCTTTATCTGACCCTAAGGCTTCCCTTGGTATAACCTTCCTCCACCTTCTCTGGGTCTTCTCAATGCAAGTTCCCGCCCTTATTCCTTTCCGTGCCTCTTTCTTTTCTCTAACACATCACCGTAGAAAGAAAAGAAAACTTGGAATTGGCTCGGCTTCAATGTCATTATACGTTGAAAAACACCATTTTTATTCAGCCGCGTGTGATTCGAACGTCTACATTTACTTTTGTCTTCGTCGACTTCACCCTAATGGTTTTTTTTTTTTTTGGTTTTTTTTTGTTTCTAAATTTTCTCATTTGTAAATACGAATTTGGTAACACTGATTCTCATGCCTATTTTTCACCTTTCTTTTGTCATTTTCATTTAAAAGGTAAAATAAAACAATTAAATTTTGGGATTGTAGTTTTTACAAACTAGTTGGTCCCACTAAAAGTACACTAAACATTTTCTTTAGTTGGAAAAACAAAATTTGGATCGTTAAATGTTTGTTTTAAAAATGTATTTTAATTTCAATTTTCTCCATTAACCACATAAGATACAGATTAAAAGTATTATAAATATTATATGTTTATCGGTAATGAAAAGAAGTTATAAAAATTAAATTAAATTATTTCGGTCAATTTTCATTGCCTTACCTTAAGGTATTCCTGTGAATTCTTTCAAAATTTTAGTACTAGTCGTTATAGGGTGGTTGGGGGGCATAATTTAGGGTGAAATTTTGGCACCAAAAACGTAATGTTGGCGGTAAAAAGCACAATAGTCATAAAATGTCATAGTATATATTTCTTATCTATTCTTCAGTAGCTTTCATTTGATACCCCCACTCGAAATTAAAAAAAAAAAAAAATAAAATAAAAACGTTGTCTCACTTAATTTTGTGTGTGCACATAAAATTAATAACTCGTGG
Organism: Gerris buenoi; assembly: GCA_001010745.2. NCBI lineage: Eukaryota > Metazoa > Arthropoda > Insecta > Hemiptera > Gerridae > Gerris > Gerris buenoi. The sequence goes on along the minus strand of KZ652377.1, from coordinate 128,556 downwards.
TCTTCAAATAGATAATAACTTATCTCAAAAGATGTATAAATTAATTAACTTGATTTTTTACTTTTTTTCTAAATATAAAATTATTTGCCATCTTAAATTATATGTAGTGCTAAGCTAAGGCAACCAAATTTATTTTAATAAAAATAAATGTTTGTTTTCATGAGTTGGTCTTTAAATAGATAGAGGTAACAACTTATCTAAATAGATATCTAAATTAATTGACTAAATTCTACTTTTTGTTCTGAATATAAAATCAAGCCCGTTTCCGCGTGTCTAAGACCTCGTATCTTATAACAATTTTATATCCAATCACATTATCATTAATAATCTTAACTAGTAGTTCTGTGAACAGTAGACCTCGCGACGTCCAAATGCCAAATTCGAACAAGCATTCCTTCAAACTTTAGAAAAAATATTTTTAATTCGATGAAATCAAATTTCAATGAAGACTCACATTTCGTTTCGGCTTTCTAAATAGTCGGAGAGTTAGTTACATTTAGTTTACAAGATTAAGAGACAGATTAACCAACAAAATTATTATCATCAATAAATAGTTAATTAATTAATTAAATATTAACAGATTATGGTATGGTCGTCAGAAATAAATAATCTGTGCAAGTTTCAGCTTGCTAGGAAATCAGGATTTAAGGCAATTTAGGTAACAAGATTTAGAGGCAAGTGGAAGTAAAATAAGATAAATACGCAGAAAGACTTACAGCAATAACAAATATTCTTAACTATTATGAAGTATACATACATATTCTTGTCGGCGAAAGATAAAAAGAGACTTGTAGGTGATGAATAGTTAGCAATTATAAAAGAAAAATGGCAATGTTTATTGTGAAATAGTAAATAATGTGTTGCGCGCGCAGCATATGTGCGCGCGCATCCCGGAGAATGCCGGCAGCTCAACCCCTACCTCTTAAATCGGAGGATTCCGGGTTCGATTCCCTCCTGGGAAGGTTATTTTTATGCTACTTCTAAACATTTCTTAAGCAAATAAACCCTATACATCGATTTTAATGTCTTAAAGGAACATCTATTTCAAATTTCAAGAAAAAGAAAAACATTTTTTTTATTTTTTTTTTTAAAAAAAGTATCAACTTTTTTTTTTTTTAATTAATTAAAAAAATATATATAACAAAAAAACTATACATATTTATTTTCTAGACTTGGAGGAATATTCATGCCAAATTTCATGATAAACAAAAAATTTTTTTAATTTTATTTTTGTTTATAAAAATTGTAAAAATTAAATTCATTAAATATAAAACTCATACGTTATTTTTCATGACTTCAAAGAACATCCATGCCAAATTTGAAGAAAATCGAACAAAGCGTTTGGCCGTAAGCGCGTAACAAACATTTTCAAACGAAATGCAAAACGGTCCAGTATCTGGGCAAGACCGGGGAAGAAAAAGTTAAAACATAGACCTCGCTTCGCTCGGTCAATTAGGTACTTGTGAAATATACATCATATAATACAGGGTTGTTAAAAACGATGTTCATGATTTCAAGCGTACTTCAATGTAGTTTTATTTATCATTCAATGAAATTAAATGGTTACATTTTAAGGAAAATTCAAAAAGTTTTATCACAGGTACTCAGAATTACAAATGTTTGATATAGGAACCCTGCAATACTTTCCCTTACCTGCTCTACAACTTCATTGCTCACTGAAAGCCTTCCAGTTAATCTATTTTTACAAATGCAGCCATTTCATGTATCATCTTGCGAATAGAGTGATTGCTAGGAGGATTTTCATTAAATCTGGTTCTAAAGTGACGTTGCACACTAGTAACTGATTGGTTAATGTGATAATCCAACAAATGAACTGCTTTCCTGTCTTCAAATTCATCCATTATACAACACTGATAACAATGGACTTAACAAACAGCTGACTTGTACTCAAACCAATGTAAACAAACTTTATGAGTTTTTCTTTCCAGTGGTACCAACTGAAGTGGTCTTAATAGTTATTTACGCAACAAGGGAGAGAAGTATGTTTTCCTGCTCGAGGTTAACATCTCTAACTGCTCGAGGTTCATTAGCTCCCGAGGCCGTAAGGCCGAGGGAGATAACTGTAGTATTAGCTCTCGAGGCTTGCCGAGGGAGATAATCCCGAGAGCAGAAATACTTCGATCCATGTTGCGTATTAAATTTTATCTACGACTAGTGCACCATAGGTAATAGCTAAAGTTTGTAGGTTTAAAACTTTTATCTAAAAATCCACGTAATTTAAACACCTTAAACTGATATTTAGTTACTTGATTTATTAAAATAATTTTTATACTAAATATATACGTTTTTAATTTAATTATACGTCTAGTTTGTTTTTAATTTAAAAACTTTGATGACCTAAAGTAACCTTCCCGAAAAATTAGTAAACAAAACAGCTAAAAAAACATTATTACCAACATAACAATTAAAAATTACCTAAAAAAAATACCTTTTAAGTTGGTATGATTGTTTTTTCACTCCCAAGGAAGGGAAGTAACACTTCCCTGTATTATATTAGCCTGCATTATAAATTTTTTAAATAGGATATAAATCATAAATGTTTTTGGAATAAAGTTCCTTATGGCACGTTCTGGAGCCCGGGAGTGAATCCAAAAAAAACACCTAAATCATACAGTACAATTGAAAGAGGCATGTAAAATTTCAACATGATACAAACAGAAGTTTTTGTGTGATGGTGATTTATATTTTTTATTATAATATTTAATTGGAGTAATATGCCAACGGAGTCTGAGGGGACAGTTCTATTTCGTCTCTACAACCATCTGCTTTAACTATAAATTCATCATTATTAACTTTTTCTCAATATACAATACATTATTTATTGAAAGACGCTCGATTCAAAGATAATAAAAAGCTTTTCTTTAAATTTTGCCTTTACTCCGCTAGTAAAAATAGAGTTACTTTTAATTTTGTCTCTTTTCTAACAATATATCTTATTGTTAAACTTCAATAAAAAGCTAAGGAAATTAACTTTTCTTTGTAGAAAAACAAGTCTTAAAATATTTATATATCTAGTTAATACGATTGATATTGGTATAATAATTCTAAGAGCGTGTTCAGTCAAAGATCAAGAATAAATTATTTCTACTCAAGAGGGTTTATTATACTTTATTCAGAATTTTTCCTTCTTCTTAAGGCTTCGTCGACATAAACCATTTATTTCAGCCTTTTTTTATGATGCTAATAACATAATGGAAAAGTTATGACCGGATTAAAGTATAACCGTAAATATGAGAGTAGAAGAATAACATCACTTAATATAATAATAACAGCAAATTCCCCCACTTAATACTTCTTAGAAATAGTACTGTTATTCTTTTTACACGAGTAATTTACTGGCATTACATCGAATATAAATTGGGGTAAAAATAAAATAGAAGTAATACTACTTATACTTAAAAGCCTAACTTACTACTTTATGGCTTAATAAATATAACTGCCCTGCTAAAGATTTAGGCGTGCCTTGAGGTTGACTAATCTATTATGATTTTTCCTTTCTCTATCAAGACTACTTCTTACTCTATATGGTTGCTCTATATGCCAATTAGTGCGGCACATAGTTTCCTCATGTGCTATAATTGGCAGAATGGTCACATAAGATATTGATCTGTTTCGAGTGTGGTACCAGTGGGATCGCAATTATTGTAAGCATTAATATTTCAGAAACTAGATTTATCCCGGAAACACGACGTAGTCGTAATATTTACCAAATTCATTAAAAAGTAACTGATTCTCCCTACAGGAGAATTGCTTAATTGCTTCCTTTATAGGGAAGAGTTATTAATTTTTTGGCAAAATGGCGCGCAAAATTAAACGTTAACTACAAGTGTTATAATTTTTTTTTTTTGTAATCTACTCTTCAATACCTATATTATACGATTTGATGTTTTTTGACAAAATATCGCCGAAAATTGATGATAAATTATCCGCCATCTTGGATTTCCAGTAAATCAGATCTAATTTCTAATCTTTTTTTTCTATGGCCCAGCAGACCACACATTGTGCATATTTTTCTGTATTTTTAGTAACAGCGGAAATACGAATTTAAGGGGGAAGGAGAATCAAAATTTCTGTTTTTTGACAAAATGGCGCCGAAAATTAAACACCATCCCTAAGTGGTATATATATTTGTAATCTACTCTTCAATACCTTTCATTTGATACCCCACTCAAAATTTTAAAAAAATATTTTTTCCGAGTGACATGAATTATCCGCCATCTTGGATTTCCAGTAAATCAGATCGAATTGTTAATCTTATTTTTTCATTGGCCCAGCAGACTGCACTTTTTGCATATTTTTCTATATTCTTAGTAACAGCGGAAGTACGATTTTAGGGGGGGGGGGCCACGAAAAATTTCGATGTTTTTTGACAAAATGGCGCCGAAAATTAAACACTAACCCTAAGTGGTATATATATTTGTAATCTACACTTTAATACCTTTCATTTGATACCCCACTCAAAATTTAAAAAAAATATTTTTTTTCGAGTGACATGAATTATCCGCCATCTTGGATTTCCAGTACATCAGATCGAATTGCTAATCTTATTTTTTCTATGGCCCAGCAGACCGCACATTTTGCATATTTTTCTATATTTTTAGTAACAGCGGAAGTACGATTTAGGGGGGGGAGGACACGCAAAATTTCGATGTTTTTTGACAAAATGGTGCCGAAAATTAAACATTAAGCCTAAGTGGTATGTATATTTGTAATCTACTTTCATTTGATACCCCACTTAAAATTGTAAAAGAATATTTTTTCTCGCGACTTTAATTATCCGCCATTTTGAAATTGAACAGCTGATAATTTTGAGTTCGCTATATTTTTCCTGTGTGCACGTCAAAACGATCTTTTGTAATAGAAAGTTTCATGTTTTTATCTCTTTTGGTTCAAAAGTTATTGGAACCGTACAGAAAGACAGACAGACACAACAACAAAACTATAAGGGTTTCTTTTTTTTTTTTTGGTTTTACCAACGAAACCCTAAAAACGAAGGAAACAAGTAAACAACATTGACTATAATGGTTTGTAAAAGCATAAAATCAAAAAAGTACGTGGTTTATGCGAGGAAGCCATGTGCCACACTAATTTCTAGATCACAGTCTATTTTACGTTGCCTTAATTTCAAGGATAATATTTTCAAAATTCTTATTGGATTTTCTTGGAAGTAGATAATCTCTTCTTTCCAGATGAGTGCTTTAGCTTTCGAGATATATAGACCTTCATGTTGGGAATTAATTATAAATACCAGTTTTGAATTAGGATTAGGAGTACTTACTGTTTATGTTATCTCTTAAAATAATAATAATCCTCAGAAATAACATAGCATTAATTAGTGCTAATATTGACTCATAAGAATATTCAAATCTAAAAGTAGATGTGGAAATAATGTATTTACAAGTATTTAAAGGCAAACCCCTTATGTGATACGTACTAAATGAAACACTATTGGGATCTATCTCTTGGTCTATGTAAAACTGTCACTTCTGCTATTCTAAACGCCTTATCGAAACAATTTGAAAAGAGACCGAGAGTGAATTTGAATATTCCCAACGAATATAAAGTGAAATTCGAGTTTTAGAGTTGGAGTTGGGAGAGAGTTAAATCTGAAACGGGATTAAATTAACTCTAAAAGCTTAAAAGGGTTTTAAATTAACAATGGAGGTTCCTGGCATCACGGATTGAAACATTTAATACCTATTGATTTACAATAGATCTTGTATGGGGCGAAGGTTAACTCTCAATGAATAAATGACAGCAGCGAATAACCTTTAAGCATAAATAACATGAAAATTCTCTCTATACAAAGGGTAATTTAAAAAAAAATATAATTTGAATATTGCAACAACATAGACTACAAATTATCAGAGAGTTAAGACTACAGTGTTCTATGTATATGCAGTAAAGATAACATAAGTTTGATATTGACTTGTTACACATGATGTGAGAAACTATACATGCAATTAATTAGTGTTTAATAGGTCATAGAGTCCACTGTCTTTTTAGATATCAAGAAGGGTTACCAGGCATAAATGGTGATATTAAATTGTAGATTTAAGGATGTTGGATTTCCACCTGGCAATCTGACAATGACTTGATGTCATGAATATTTTTTTTTATTCATTCTTGTTTTGAATCTTGCTAAAAAATATTGTTTAAATGTTTCCTTTATAATATCCAAGTTGTATAATCAAATATAGAGAACTCAACCCTCTACTACTGCCTTTTACTCTGAATAACAGGTTATGGGCCCAGCACGCTTCCACTGCGTGATAAATCAAATAAAAGATTCAGGGGGTGATCATACTGACACAGACAACCAACAACTAAATAATACCGACACAGACAACCAGCAACTACATTTAACTGATTTTAGTCCACCCGACGAACAATTAAACATAACTGAGAACCTTAATTATTTTGGAAAACTTAACGCTTCTGTAGACCAATGTTTACTTGGCACAGCTTATTTAAGCGTCGAAGACGCCTTAAATAGTGACGATGGTGCTCAATGGATGTCTGCCATGAGCAGCGAGTACCATTCGTTACTAGAAAATAATACTTGGGATTTAGTTGGTTTACCCAAGGGTCGGACACCTGTATCTTGTCGATGGATCCTTACCAAAAAATATAAAGCTGATGGTTCGCTTGACCGCTACAAAGCTAAGCTCGTGGCCAGAGGTTTCTCCCAAAGACCTGGTATAGACTTTGGTGAAAATTTTTCTCCTGTGGTTAGGTTCAATTCACTTCGGCTCTTATTAGCTATTGCAACTGAACTTAACCTAGTACTCCATCAAATGGATGTTACTACAGCTTATCTAAACGGTGATCTTGAAGAGGAAGTCTACATGGATCAACCACAAGGTTTTTTGGTCAAGGGTCAAGAAACAAAAGTTTTCCGCCTAAAAAAATCAATTTACGGTTTGAAACAATCTGGACGTCAATGGAATAAAAAATTGGACTCAAAATTAAAACAGTTAAAATTCATTCAAGTTGACTCGGAACCATGTCTGTACTTCAGAAGAGAAAGAGAAGATCTCACTATCATTGCGGTATTTGTAGACGACCTTACTATAGCATCGACTTCAATCGACTACTTATCTAAATTTAAACAGGAAATTGGTAAAATTTTTAAAATGAAAGATTTAGGTGAACTAAGCTATTTTCTCGGAATTGAGGTAAAAAGGGTCAACTCTGACATTTTTATAAACCAGCGTCTCTACATCGAAAAAATTCTCGAAAAATATGGAATGCTGGAATGCCGCAATGTCTTCTGTCCGATGGAACCTAACATCAAGTTAACACGAGAACCTCAAGAGACGGAACTACAACAACGAACTAACAAAGAAGAATACCAAAGTCTCATCGGTTCGTTAATGTATTTAGCCGTGGCTACACGTCCCGATATTGTGTTCAGTGTAAATCGACTGGCCCAATTCTCGACTGACCCAAGGCTTCAACATTTTAACGCGGCTAAAAGACTTTTGAGGTACTTAAGCGGAACACGCAATTATCAGTTAGTATTTTCTAAAACAGAAAAAGTCCTAACAGGTTTTGTAGATGCCGACTGGGCCGGTGATGAAGATACTAGAAAATCTCGAACTGGTTACTGTTTTCTTCTAGCCGGAGCCGCTATTTCGTGGGAGTCGAAAAGACAAACAACTGTCGCTCTATCGAGTACTGAAGCGGAATACATGGCGTTAACCAATGCATCGAATGAAGCTCTCAGTCTTCGTAGAATCCTATTCCAACTAGGACTGGACCAGTTTGTTGGTGGCCCGACTGTGATCTACAGTGATAACATGGGAGCTCAACAGCTGGCCAAAAACCCCGTCTATCACAAAAGGACCAAGCACATTGATGTGAAGTACCACCATGTGCGAAATTTAGTGGAGGAGAAAAATATTGAGGTGAAGTATATCTCAACCAACGATATGACAGCGGATATCTTCACAAAAGGATTAGACCGGGTGAAGACAAGTAGACACTCCACTAAACTTGGTCTCAAGTCATTCACCACCACATAATGCCATGTGAGGGGGTGTGTTGGATTTCCACCTGGCAATCTGACAAATGACTTGATGTCATATATATTTTTTTTATTCATTCTTGTTTTGAATCTTGTTAAAAAATATTGTTTAAATGTTTCCTTTATAATATCCAAGTTGTATAATCAAATATAGAGAACTCAACCCTCTACTACTGCCTTTTACTCTGAATAACAAAGGATTAGGATGATGGGCAAATTTAGTAATGGAAAGATTTGTATCGGGAGGTGGCTAGGTCGCAAACAAAAGGGAACTTTGAGGTCATTGTGAGGAGTAAAGTTAGAGACATTAAGTTAGGACATCAAGGAGGATTTTGGATTGAAGGGATGTAGATAAAAAACTATTTAACTCACAGAAATAAGGTTTATATTGATCGATTCAGTAGATAATCTAGTTTTTAGTATTAAGTTTCAAAGATAATGTCATAAAGATGTCGGCCGTCAGCCAGGATACATTCAGTGACGAGGCCCACTTCCATTGTGGAACTGTTAATAAACAGAATTTTCGCTATTGGGCTAACTGTGAAAACCCCAGGGAAATTCAACAGAGACCGCTCCACTCCCCTAAATTGACTGTTTGGTGTGCAGTATCCCAATTTGGGATCATTGGGCCTTACTTTTTTTAGGAGAATGGGCGCACTGTCACTGTCTCTGCTGAGCTTTATGTTTCAATGTTGGAAGAATGTTTTGAGCCTGAACTAGAAGATTTGAGTGACGCATATAATCTGGGATACATCTGGTTCCAACAGGACGGGGCTACATGCCACACTGCTAGATTTTCAATGGAAAAATTGAGAAAAATGTTCCCCCAGCGCCTGGTCTCTGTGAGAGGTGACGTGGACTGGCCTACGCGCTCACCAGATTTGATTTGTGATTTTTTTTCTTTGACGATACTCAAAGGAAAAAGTTTTTAAACATCGTCCAAGAACCCTGGAAGAGCTCAAGGAAAGAATCAGGGAGGAAATTATGGCTATACCCATCCCAATGTGGCGACAAGCTTGAAAACTTAGTTGACACTCGAAAAGGAAGTTGAACATTTCCAGAATCGTCTTCAAGAATTTATCGCGGCTGGCTGACGGCCGCCATCTTCATGACGTCATCTTAAAAACTTAATGAAAAAAAAACTAGATTATCTACTGAATCGAACAATATAAACCTTATTTCTGTGTGTTAAATAGTTTTTTTTCTACATCCCTTTAAACCGATACATATCTTCTGCCCCACCCTGTATGTAATATAAAAATATAGTCTGTGTGTATGTAAATACCTCTAAAGTTGTTAGCTATAAACAACATTTTGTGGAATGAACTCACACTGAATCATTCAATAGATGTCTAACATAAGAGATTGAAACTTGAATGTATTATGTATTATTATTTTTTTTTTTTTAAGTTTTAAATTAGAAATTAAATATAAATACTTATATAAGTGGATTAGAACCATCTGGCTTTCACTGTAACTATGAAAGTAATATTTTTTAAAGTTTATTAGACTTAATATCTAGTACTATCATAACTTATAAGAGACAGAATACATACAACATTTTTCACGCTATATTTACTGGCTTATGCAACACTCACTTTATCCCTTAAATTTACGACTTACATCTTTAAATAAAAATATATCATGGAATGTTGCAAAAAATATAATACTTTTTTTTTTTTTTTTTTTTTTTTTTTTTTAAATAAAGGTGTCTCTTTTAAAATCCCCGCGTCAGATTCATTTTCTTCTAGCTCAAGATATAACGTCAAGAAGAAGGGTGAGGATTTTTCTTTTTATAAAAACTTACAACAAACTTTTCTATGTAAGATCACTTAAGTCCAGTCCCCCTCCCTCTCCCCTCCAAACAAAAATTCTCACAAGTTAATAAAAGGGAGAAGGTAAGTCTGGAAGAGACAAGAATTAATAGACTAGTTGAAACAAGTTAAACTGAATATACTCGACAAATTTGTGTAAATTCTAAATAATACTTTTACATTGTTAAGTACACTTTATAAGTTTATAAGTCTTATACTTTCGAAATGATGAGAGTTTTGGATTATATAAGTAAACTACATTATTATTACAATATAATATAGTAATATGAATTATTCAAACATGTAAATTTATTATCTAAAGCTTTTTTGTAGTTATTAATTTAAAAATGTAGTGGAAGATTTAAATTTAAACAATAAATTAAAATAGTCTGTCAATGACAATTGAAAATATAGCTTCCTTACGTTCTATTGGACATATGGTCAAAAATGATTTGGCCCAGTTTCGATTCCTACAGGGATAATACTTATTTTTCAGCAATATTAAATTTTGCTGATAGTTGGAATTAATATGGGACTATCTGAGAATTCATTTCGTCAAAACATCTAGGGTTTAAAAAAAAAAAATAAATAAATAAAATATGGAACGACAGACCGACAGACACAGGAGCAAAAATGTTCCCTGATGTCTGATATCGGATTTCTGTCATTGAATTTTCAAAATCAGAAACAGAAAAAAATGTTTGTTCTGCAGAATGGTCGATATAAGCTTTGAAGCAATGTACAAATAAAAATAAATGACATTAATAAATCATTATGGTTAGTTAATGAATCATAATAGTTACTAATTAGTTAATTAGTTAATGTTACTATGGTTATAGTAACTATATGATTAAAACTCATAACAGTCGTCTGCCAAGTAGAGGGGCACATGGCTCTTCCTTAAGCCTCGATTACACCAGAGCGAGTTTACTCGCTAGCGAGTAGCGAGTAAATTTGCTAGCGAGTAGCTACTCGCTACTCGCTCTGCAGCAGTTAATTAGTTAATTACACACAGCGAGTAAAATCGCTAGGGAGTATCGAGTAAATTCGCCATATTCCCCCGTCACGGCGCTAGTGTTATGCACTGAGAAAAATAATCGGTAAAAGACACTGAAAAAATTGTGTTTTTCACTGACTTGACTACTGATAACAGAATGGCAACATGTTGTCATTCTGTTATCAGTAGTCAAGTAAGTGAGCGAGTTTACTAGCTTAACTATATTAGACGGAGCAAACTCGCCAGAGAGTAGCGAGTAAAGTAGCCCAGCGATCAACTTTACTTGCTCACGTTGAGCGAGTACCGAGTTTACTAGCTAGGTATATTAGACGGAGCGAGTGTACTCGCAGCGAGTAAACTCGCCCCGTGTAATCGAGGCTATAGGTACTTTCATGAACTTACTTGAAGAGTAGTTTTTAAGGTATGTTGGTTCGCAAAAAATTAACAGACAGAAACGAGTCCAAAAATGTTCCCTGGTGTCTCAAATGGATTTTTATCTTGGAATTTTTGAAATCAAAGACATAAAAAAATCTGCGTTCTTCAAAACTATCGTTTAGCTCACGATACCATCTGTAACCTCTGAAGCAAAATGGAAAAAATTGGATAAAGTAATTATGTATATGAGAAAGTTTTGGTTCGAGGAGTAACTTTATCTGTTAAGTACTTTAAGCAGAATGTTAAATCCATTTAATTGAGTTAGACTATTAATCTACCTCTAGGAAGGATTTCGATCATTGGCTGTAATGCGGGTCGTTATTGTATAGGGACAAGCCACAGATATCGCGTTTTCTATATGCGGGTTACACAGGTAGTAAAAACCTGTGTGTTTTCTACGTCTAGTTTGAAACTATTAGCAAGGTCCTTATCGTTTTTTTATTGCAAATTAAAAACTGTTTACAATTATTTACAAGCGGAAAAACAAGTGAAAATTACCGAACTGTTTTGTTATACTTCCTCAAAAGAGATTTTATTGTGCCTTCTCAATAGGTAAGGCATCTTCCCTGTCTATAGACAGGGCTTTTACACATTGTAACGATTAATTTTAACCGGATAACAAAAGAAAGATAGGATGATCTGTTAAAGCACCATGATTTATGTACTCTACTAAAGAGGGAAGTGCCCTTACATCATTTTTCCCAGTCAAGTGAAGGAAGGATACAAAGATCTTCTTACTTTCGTAGGAAAAAGAAACTAAATGCTTTTTATTCGCTCCCCCTCCAAAAATAGGAGTACGACTCGAATAACAAAGACATTAAGCATTGTCATTTTATAAAAGGATAGGAATGTAAACCCGTGTCGTACAGCAATTGAATCACTATTAATGGATTATTATTCTTAAAACTCAAATGCCAAATCCCGATGTGTATTTCTTTAATAAAAATCGGTACGGTCAACTAATTATTTTTAAAGTTTTCAATAGGTGGATCAGTAAAATCAGATTTATTTATATCTCGAAAACTATATTTTTCCCGGGAAAACGGACTTATATGTGGTTAGATTTATAAAAATAATTAAGAATTGATCAGGGCGCACGAAAGTGCGCAAGGCCAAGTTCCAGCAAGCATGCAGTGTATCTTTGTTTGAATTGAACCAATTTACCCGGTTTTTTTACCCTCATATCTCTGCTTCCTCTTAAGGTGGGCTTTTGAAGCTTTAGTAGCTCAGACCACTGTTAAAATTTGAACCCTTAATATTAAGCCTTTTTAAAACAGGTGAATTTCAAAGTTTGCATTTTTGTACTTACTCACTCAACATTAAAAATATAAAAAAAAAAAAAAACTTTTAACCGAATTTTATCGTAATAAACTAAGCTCTCGAAAGTGCGCCAAGATTCAGCAACCATGCC
>KZ652377.1:60722-71721 GCA_001010745.2 Gerris buenoi | reverse complement strand
AGAGAGAGAGAGAGAGGGGTGAGAGAGAGGGAGGGAGAGACGGAAAGGGAGAGAGAGAAAGAGAGAGAGAGAGAGGGAGAGAGAGAGAGAGAGAAGGGAGATTGATATAGAGATAAAGTGAGAGAGAGAGGAATAGTGCTTGCTATCCTTCCTTTAAATTAGCTTTACTCTTCAGTCTCAAAAAGGTCTATTGCCAGGAAGCTTTTGTCTTTTCCCATTGTGTACAGATAGAAAGGTCTTTCCACTTCTATTTGTCACAGACCTTCCTAAACCCTCCCCTCTCTTCCTCTCTCTCTCTAGCCAGTTTCCATCAACAAAAACAAACAATATTTGTACGGGCAAATCGACCTGACAGAATTTAATTGGTTTCGGGATGCCTGGTTTGCCCACGGTACAGAGAGAGGATGTCCTCGTATAGCCAGATAGCGGTCTCAGGAAGCAATTCGTTACTTCACGGTGTTATTTACCTCAATCTATCCCGTCCTTCACTACCACTCTGACTTTTCTTTCACTAACTTTTTTAACCCCGCGACTAAATTTAAAAACCGAATAGTTGGAAAATTAGTAAACATATAATATTAATTCAAATTCATTAGCGTTCTTATAATAAGACAAGATATTATAACATTTTTATATAATTTATAACTCCTTCAAAGATTAGCATATACAATATATTTTAAAAAATCACAGAGAAGTACTAGCATGGGGTTTCGTAGATTACTTTATTCGGCATACTATACGCTATTATATTATTTTTTGGGGTGAAATTTTGGCACTAAAAACGCAATATTGGTGGTAATAAGCACAGTAGTCATAAAAAGACATACATTTCTAATTTACTCTTTCATACTTTCATTTGATACACATCTCAAAAATTTAAAAAAAATATATAAAAATTTGAGCTTTGTACATTTCTGCGCATTAAGCTTTTTTTGTTCTAAATGTTTAACTCGTGGGTCAAAAAGTTACGCCAGTACTTGAAATTTCACATCACTAATGTGAACGTTTTGGGAATATGAACCAAAGTGCGACGGACAGACAGATATCACCCTTGGCATAAGGGTTTCGAGGATGACCTACAGAACCCTAAAAAAATGGTTTACAGCAACTAGAAACGAATAAATATTCATTAATTTCTTATGTCACGATTAACAAATCCTTAGGTTATTAGAGATAAAGTGAGAGAGAGAGGAATAGTGCTTGCTATCCTTCCTTTAAATTAGCTTTACTCTTCAGTCTCAAAAAGGTCTATTGCCAGGAAGCTTTTGTCTTTTCCCATTGTGTACAGATAGAAAGGTCTTTCCACTTCTATTTGTCACAGACCTTCCTAAACCCTCCCCTCTCTTCCTCTCTCTCTCTAGCCAGTTTCCATCAACAAAAACAAACAATATTTGTACGGGCAAATCGACCTGACAGAATTTAATTGGTTTCGGGATGCCTGGTTTGCCCACGGTACAGAGAGAGGATGTCCTCGTATAGCCAGATAGCGGTCTCAGGAAGCAATTCGTTACTTCACGGTGTTATTTACCTCAATCTATCCCGTCCTTCACTACCACTCTAACTTTTCTTTCACTAACTTTTTTAACCCCGCGACTAAATTTGAAAACCAAATAATTGGAAAATTAATAAAAATAAGATTAATTCGAATTCAATAGCGTTCTTAAGATAAGACAGAGACATAACACTTTATTATAATTAATAACTCCAAAAAAATGTCAGCTTACAGCAACTAGGAACGAATATATTCATTCATTTTTTACGTCACGATTAACAAATCCTTAGGTTATATTTCAGGACAGAAGGATTATATAAATACTCCATGTGACAATAAGTGTGCAACATGTTTAATTATTAATTAATAAAAATTGGTATTGTCAGTGGTTTTAAAAGTAAAGGCAATATTATAGTTGGTAACGCTAATCTTTTACAATTACTTTATTTGGTATTGCTTTTTAAATCGTTAAAATAGTTACGTAGTTCTGCAAGCATTTTAATTAATTACTCTCCTTTCTTCTCTATAAATCTGCTCTATTTCGCCTTAACTTGAGGCTTCTTCTGGCAGCTGCGTATTAACCCTTAAACGCGCATTTATGGTAANAGATAGAAAGGTCTTTCCACTTCTATTTGTCACAGACCTTCCTAAACCCTCCCCTCTCTTCCTCTCTCTCTCTAGCCAGTTTCCATCAACAAAAACAAACAATATTTGTACGGGCAAATCGACCTGACAGAATTTAATTGGTTTCGGGATGCCTGGTTTGCCCACGGTACAGAGAGAGGATGTCCTCGTATAGCCAGATAGCGGTCTCAGGAAGCAATTCGTTACTTCACGGTGTTATTTACCTCAATCTATCCCGTCCTTCACTACCACTCTAACTTTTCTTTCACTAACTTTTTTAACCCCGCGACTAAATTTGAAAACCAAATAATTGGAAAATTAATAAAAATAAGATTAATTCGAATTCAATAGCGTTCTTAAGATAAGACAGAGACATAACACTTTATTATAATTAATAACTCCAAAAAAATGTCAGCTTACAGCAACTAGGAACGAATATATTCATTCATTTTTTACGTCACGATTAACAAATCCTTAGGTTATATTTCAGGACAGAAGGATTATATAAATACTCCATGTGACAATAAGTGTGCAACATGTTTAATTATTAATTAATAAAAATTGGTATTGTCAGTGGTTTTAAAAGTAAAGGCAATATTATAGTTGGTAACGCTAATCTTTTACAATTACTTTATTTGGTATTGCTTTTTAAATCGTTAAAATAGTTACGTAGTTCTGCAAGCAACCAGGGTACTGCAGATTAAAAAAACTAATAAATATGTATACGGTTAATCAGCTTACTTTTTCAATTAGTATACGAAAACCAGTTAACTGATACTCTATAGTCTAGGAGATTCAACTTCCAGAGAAGTCCACGTAAGAGATTTGATTAATCCCAACGATTCGTATTACCGGGCTGTCATATGCAAATTACTCTCATCAAAGCAACTTACTTTAGAATCATGCTTATAATGGTTTTGAAATGTCGGTGATTAACAAAATTTATGCCGCGGTTTCCTCCAAAGGATCTATAATTGATGGCACTAAGGCCATGGAAAACTATCCTATAGAACCTCCATAGGAAGTCTACACGAACCCCCGCAAACAGATAGGTACCTAAAGGCATAGAATTACATCACAATCCAAACTTGAGGAAAGCTGTCATCCACTCTTTAGTCTCAAGGGTTTTCGGGAAGGAAAGTAGAGAAGCAGTACCTCAAATCAGACCTAGCTAAGAATTGCTTCAAGAGAGAAGACATACTGAACTTCATTCATCGCGAAGATCACCGAGGCAGAAAGGTTGGATAACCAACTGAAGGCTGATCTTAGATCAGCCATCAGTGATCTGCCATAAATCGATGGGACGACGTATAAGATAAGCAGGATTCTCAGCAAACAACGCTCCTTTAACCACCAGAAGTCTCCTGAAATTACTGCAAGATCACCTACACCTCAAAAATTGCGGTGCCGACCAATTTCCTTGCAACTGCGGCAAAAACTAAATTGGACAAACCGGAAGACTAATCTCATCCTGCCTACAAGAACGGGTAAGATCAATGAAAAACAATGATGATTTATCAGCTGCAGCTCAACATTCTCAATAAATCGACCACCTCATCAGTTTTGAAGGCATTTGAGTACATACTCGCATCTGTCAACAGGTACCACGGTTGGGTGGTAAGAATATTGAGATGGGATAATCTACAGAGCACTTAACAGAGAGGATGGTTCCACCCTTTATCAGGAAACCTCTGGTTAGTAAACCTGTGCCAAGCAAAATAAAAGAGGTAGCGCACCCCAGTAATTTTCCGACCACAAAAATAACCCGTTCTTCAAAGGCAGCACCTGCCAGATTGCATCATCCTGACGAAGAATTAACCCGACTGAAGAAATCCCCGGGAAATCCAGGTGCAGGTACAATCTACGAACCAGAAAACCTTTACAAATACACCGTCCTTCTCTTTAAGTATAAACAACATCATGAGTACCACAACTTTGAAGATGCTTCCAGCAGTGGAAGCGAAACTTCGGACTTCAAACACTTCACTACGCGGAATACAACGGATAAACAAGTTATTTATTAGGAATCAACCAGCGGAAGCTTTCGTACTAAGTTGATTAAATTTGTTCATACAACTAACTAGAGTATATTCTTTTTCAGATAAAGTAAAAAGGGTTTTTTTCTTTACTAAAATAGTTTGTCTGAAAGCTACTAGGATTGACAACATAGATATTAAAACTTCAAGTTTATTATTTATTTAATTTATTATTTATACATACAGCTAGCAGCGTGTGAAAATAAATAAATAAATTCCAAATGAAATAAAAACTCGACTATAACGTGAAAGGGTTGACTGGTACATTGAATTGTTGGCTGTCATCCGAATATTTCTGGCACTGCAAGCGGTCTAATATAATTAATTGCTCCGACAAAAAACTTGTCTCTCTGTTTTTTACAAACTTCATCCATCCTCAGTTTGTTTTTACCCATCCATCTCTCTTATAGTAGTAGACGAGTAAAAAATGAACGGTACAGATATTAAGAAAATTTAAATAAAATATATATTTTAATATTAAAAGAAATATAATTGATATGGAGCACAGTGCATAAAGAATTAACACATCGAAAAGTGATTTAGAACTATTTTTCGGTGGACAAATTAGTCTATGTTATCGGTTAGATCAGATTTATTGCAAATGTAAATGGGATTGTATTAGTCACATGTTGTGTAGTTGGTAGATGGATTTACATAATGTGAAGGGAAATCACTACTTGATTAGTACTCAGCCTTTAGCTAGTTGATTAATTGTGTGGTAGATTGTATTAGGAATACATAGAAATCATTACACCTAGACGCTACTTAATGTAATCACTTTGGGACCCAGCCAAAGAGGTAGCATTAACCGACTGATGATAATATTGAGCTAGTTGATTGATTAATTTCTCTAAACAGGAAATTTTTGTGCATTGGTATTGGGCCTATTCCAAGGTATTTTGATCACACCAAGCGGTTGATAACATAAGCTGTGATTACATTAGGAGACGCCACCTGTAGTTAATTTTGGCTTAATCACTAACATCTATATCACACAACACTTTCCATCTTCATTTCAGTTACTTCCTTGATCATCAGCTTCAACCTCATAGGATCCTTACTAACTGGCAATATTAAGGAGTAACAAAGAAAACTAAGATACTTTTGAGGAAAAACGTCTTGATTATTCAAAGAAGCAGAATAACCTTAGCACACATCTGTAACCTACCACCTTAACTCACCACCCAAACCTTAACTCACCACTGGATGCATTTACCGCAAAGTACCGCATTTACCGTAAGTTCTACCCTGTATAGAACATCAAATTCGCATTAAACCACTTTCAATCGCTGAAATGAGTGAAAGTGAAGCCAAGGTTTTTAAGATGTTTTTATAGCAACCTTTGTGAAGTAAACCTTTTCTATTATTTAAGTGAATATTCAATAGTATTGTTACCAGTTAACATGTTAGAAGACCAGTTTACCATCCTTATTAAACAACTGGAGCAGGATCCCAAATATTAATACATGCATGCTTATATTGCACAAAGCATAAGTAGTTAGTGCAACAGGAAATTTCACAACATTACAACAAGTTAGTGCAACATTATCACAACACACATTCATCGTTATATTAACATAGCTTTATTTAGATTAGTCTAACAAATTGTCTGAATTTTTCTGGGTTTATTTCCTAGATCCCTGGGTCCCCTGCTTTGGTTTATTTCTTTCTGTTATGATTATTTTTACTTACATATTATACAATTTTAATTTCTTATCAGTTAATAATAGGATTTATTAACTAATAGGAATTGATATTATTAACCCATTTATCCCATCTATAATTTCCTACCACTAACTATCATCCTCAATCATTCATCCTTGTTCCTGCCATTTTTTCCTTACTTTATTTTCGATTCTAGTCACTTTGGTTCTGTCTTGACCATACCCTGGCTTATAGGTTGGTAGGAAAAAATACTACTTGACAGAAGTAGTATTTTTGACAGAAGTTTGAGCGTTACTAGTTGATTTAAAGTATAATTGGTTTTATTAGGATAAATAGGAATCTTCATGACTTTGAAGTTATGCTGGATTAAGTCTGATAGACGGGTAGGAGCAGGGCCGATTTAACTATAGGGGCACGATGGGCACGTGCCCAGGGGCGCAAGAGGTTTGGGGGCGCAACTCAGAAGGTTACAGGGGAGACTGCTAAACTTAGCCAGGGCAAAAAATATAAATGGAAATATGTTTTAAGTGAACCAAATATCCTTTATCCTAGAAACATTTAAAATGGAATTCGAAATAAGGTTAAGCTAAAGTTCAGTGGCGGATTAGAGGGGGGGGGGGGGGGTGACGACCGCCTTCCCCTTGAGTATACTTTTTTGCTAACGAACTATCAAATTTTATATCAGAAATGCATAAAAGCGCTGTTTTGAGAGGTAATATTTCAAAATTTCCCGGGGGAGGACCCCTGGGCCCCGCAATATGCCCCTCCCCCCATTAATTAACATCTGACGACGCCAATGTAGGGATACCAGGCGTTCCGGGATTGTCCCGGTTTTGGACTTTAAATCCCGAACTTGTCTCCCGAAAACACTTTTCGAGACCCCAAAATGTCCTACTTTTCAATAGAGATGCCGATAATAGATTAAAAAAAATCTAATTTGAAAAAAAATTATAATTTATTTTATAAAATAATTTATAGATGCGTAGTTTTAGCAAAATGTTTGTTATTGCCAATCTAAATCAAACAGCATTTATTCCAAAAAAATAAGTATCTGATTTGATTCGATGGTCTTCAAATAGATATAATAACTTATCTACATTAATTTACTTAATTTAACTTTGTTTCTAAATATAAAATTAAGGTCCGCTGTCTTGGGCTTAACGGCTCGTAGATATATAAAACGGAAATATTAATAATCCCCCTTTTGCTTCCGACCTTACCGAAGGTAACGAACTCTGATAAATTTTCGTTCTCAAGAACGAAATTTTTTTTTTAGGTATTTTAGGCAAAGGGAATGATTAGGGGCACAACTTTTATTGTGTTACAATAACTATGCTTTTAAGTTTGTATTATATTTTTAAAAAAAAATATGTACTTGTGTTCCAACAAACTACACCATTATAATCGAGCTAAAAATTACCTTTTTATGACTAAGAATAAAAATCAAATTTTACCTCAGAAATGCATTTAAGCGCTGTTTTGAGAGGTCATATTCTTAAATTTCCCCCTAGATGACACCATTAATTCACCACTGCTAAAGTTTTATAACTGTTGGATTCATTCTTCCCTCTGTGTGAGATAATGTAAGTAATAATTTAATGACTATGTCTATCATATGATAAATGTGTGAATCGTGAGGGATTTTCTTGACGGACTTCGACGGACTGAAAACTAGTTACTGCTTACATAGTAAGAAATGTTTTCTAACATAAAAGTGGCTCATTAATCGTATGAATTTTACGCAGCCCGGGTTGTATACAAAAATTAAGACCTAGGTGACTAAAATATCAATAAAGAAGTAGATACCTAAATGTAAATAAATAAAAATATCACAAAGATGTTCTTAACAACAATTAGTGTACTCTTAAAGAGCTTTTCAATGATATGCATAATGAAGGGTTGTCATTACTTTGACATTTGTACCCCGTACCCCTGGATACCAAAATTAAAATTTCGAAAACTAATGTGGACAGTGACCTTCCTCTTGCTTCGAAGGTTAAAACTAAAGATTTATATAAAGAAGCCACACACCAAAAGACACTCTTTTTACTTACAGAAGTATTTTTTTCTTAGTATAGAAATATTTTTCCTGTATTTTCCACTTTGCCCCCTCCTAAATAAANATTTTATTGGTCCCCCATGTTTAATTCAACTTGAGAAAAAAATGCTCTACTCTACCCCTGTTCCACAAAAAAAATATAACATGGCAACACCGATTTTCCCTTTTTATAACCCCAAAACTACCTCCACGTTTGTTGTTTCCCGCCTTCGATTGTGCCAACTCTAATCTTATAGACTATAGCTACTTCAAAATTGATCTACTCATAGAATAGTACTTAAAGGACATTAATAGCTTTCCTTCCATGGTTTGTCAGTAAATACCACATTTATTAGAGTAATTAATTTTTGTTTTAGAAAGCCTAATAACTTTATTTAACCAAGTTTGTTTTCTGATCCAAGACCCTATTCTTGGGATCCATTAGTTGCAGACAATGGCTTTATAGTTAAGCTGGGCTCGTTCTTATAGCAGCTGGGGGTGTTAAGCCAAACTCGTTAGGAGAAAATACCTTAATAAAACTCCAAGCCTAATACTTTTTATATAATATTATATTACAGATTTCGGTAAAACTGAAGATTTGACCACACAAATATGGTTGATATATTCCAGTCAGCGACTTGGCATAGATAATTCATAAACCGATTGCAGACTAATGAATGCATTGTGAGTAAGTTGCAATTATTTGCCTAAATTAGGCAAGAATATTTCCACAGTATTCATGCCATAAAAACTATATTTACTACACCTATGTATCACTTATATATACATTTACTTCTTCTCTACTTTGAAGCTTTCTCTACTTTGTTCTTATATTTAAATTGGCACTTCTTTAGATTGTTATTACCCTTATAAAAAAAAGGGAGTAACAATCTAAAGAAGGTGTGTGGAAAGTTCTTTTTTAGGCTGTTACTCCCGTTATAAAAACACAAGTGTGATATTCCTTTGTCCCAAAATACATTGGAAACATCCCTTTGTCTTAACAGTGTTTTAGTCAAAGTCATTTATATCCTAAAAATAAGTTTCCTTAAAGCCGGAATACACGGCGACACTTTTGTTGCTAGATTGGGTGTCTAGATTGAGTGTCGCAGTGGAGACAACGCCGAGAGTGGACGCTAGACCAGCCCCACTCCTACCCACTCCGGTCTAGCTAGTTGCGCTCTCGGTGTTTGTTTTCCTCGTGTAGACACCTGTCAGTTTGCTCTCGCACTCGGTCTAGGCTATTTTCAGCTAGGTGAAACCTTTTGCGAGAGCAAGCATGACCAATATCTCAGCCGGGCAGCGCGTATGGACGACGGAGGAGACGTATAATGTGTTGACAGTTCGGACACTGGTCTAGGAAGTTTATTCAAGGTCACACTCCGAGAGCACTCTCGGACACCAGTCTAGCCAAATTTTGGCTCTCCGTGTAGACAAATCGGACACCGCTCTCGNTTTAACTCCAAATTTGAGGGCGCTACCCCCCAAAAACTCTGAAAAAACACGAAAAAAAATTATTTCTAGAAAACGGTTCCGACGATTTCGATTAAAAAATTCTAAAATGTAGTCAATTTAAATACGAATCTAATGATATAAGCCGTTTTCCCGGGAAAAATCTAGTTCCTGAGAAAATAGCTTAAAACGCGGATGGAGAGAGCCCGGGTTCGATTCCTCGCCCGGGGGAAGTTATTTTTATGATATGTTTGAAGAAATTTCCATTAGTAATTAAATGTACATATATGAGAAAGTTTGTCTGAGTTGCCTCTGACCGATTTTTTTATATTAAATCCACTTGTTTTATGTTTTCAACACAAATAAAATTATTAATTTAGCAATATATAGAGTCCGCAGGCGGTTGAAATTAATCTGGGGCTACTTTCGGAAAACCATATAAATTTCTTGAAAATCAGATAAGTGCTTTTAGATATATAAGTGTAAATAAATGTATTTTTGGACGCATGTGGAAGAGAAGCAAATGCGTGCAGAAGGTTAAGACTTAAATAGGACAATAAGTGAGCCAATTATGAGCAACCATTTTAATTTTTATTAAATTGGACGAGTAGTTTCTAAGATAATAATTATGGTGGCTCGCAAAAATTGAGCGAAAAGCAGACCCAAGACCAAGAATGTTTATTGACGTGCGATACGGATTTCTGTCTTGGAATTTTTTGTAATAGGAGAAATAAATAATTTTCGTTCTTCAGCTAGCCAAATTTTGGCTCTCCGTGTAGACAAATCGGACACCGCTCTCGCTAGACTCTTTCGCTCTAAGTGTCGCCGTGTATTCCGGCCTCCTTACATTATTTCTCATTCGAAATTTCAACATCGTCAAAACATAGTCAACATTAGAGTAGTTATAATTCTAGAATGATGGTTCCATTTTAAATCTATATAATTGCCAAATTGAAAATCAATTTAAGTTTTACAAAATGTTATCTAAAGTTTTACTAAACCTTCCAATTAGCATATGATAGGTTTATCACTGATATTGTGTGGTACTGACTCATAATTATGACTAAAAGTAACACAGCAGTAATAATAATTGCGGTAACACTATTGTACTGTCACCTTTAGAGTAATAACTAACAATTAGTGTTGCACATAGCTTTCTCGCATTTATTAATCCCTTTGATATGTATCACATTTATTTAATTTTTTATCCCTTTTTTACTTTCTCATATAAAGAGAAAGTATTGTGATGGCGCGAAAATTCGATTTTGAGACTTTTATGGATTAACACGTTTTGAGATCCCCTGAGTCCAAAAAAGTGGTTTTTAAAAAATGTCTGTCCGTCGTCTGTCTGTCTGTCTGTTTGTGCAGACGCCTGGAGCCTAAACTACTGGGCCGATTTTCACGGAATTCGGCATACACGTTCAGAAAAATCATAACTCCAAATTTGAGGGCGCTACCCCCCCAAAAACTCTGAAAAAACACGAAAAAAAATGATTTCTAGAAAACGGTTCCGACGATTTCGATTAAAAAATTCTAAAATGTAGTCAATTTAAATACGAATCTAATGATATAAGCCGTTTTCCCGGGAAAAATCTAGTTCCTGAGAAAATAGCTTAAAACGCGGATGGAGAGAGCCCGGGTTCGATTCCCCGCCCGGGAGAAGTTATTTTTATGATATTTTTGATGAAATTTCCA
>KZ652377.1:37602-53567 GCA_001010745.2 Gerris buenoi | reverse complement strand
AGTGTTTAGTGTTTAGTAATTTTGCGAGTGAACTGTTAACTGTTTAGTGGATCTGCGAGTAGGCCTCCCCTCTCCAACCTAAATGTCAGGGATTTTTTATTTTATAATTATACAATTTATAAGTAAAAATGTTTAATTGATTGGTCAAAAAACTGTCACAATGTGTCAAAAATCAACAAAACACTACCCCTCCCACAAAAAAATTAATAACAAAAATAAATGTTCAATAAAATATAAAATTTTCCTCAAAATAAAACGACATCCTAATCACTTGCACTAATCACTAAGCACTAATCACTAAACACTAAACACTTGCACTAAACACTTGCAAACTTTACTAAACACTCGCACTAAACACTAAACACTCGCACTAATCAAAGTGTAAACGGGCCTTTTACGTTGATCTCTGCCATGATAGACCCACCTCTCAAATATTTCCTCATCAATCGGTACTGATGATGACCTTATGAAGGCTGAAAGCTGCTTTATTAAAATAGTTTGAATTTACGTGGAGAGATAATTTGTTTTATTCCTTTAAGATGACATCTACAGACGCTCCTATACCTGTAAATCAAGTTGTTACACAATCGGCATTAATGAAAGCTTTAGAGAAGCCAAAAGCTGCTTTGATAAATAAACAAATGACTTTATGAGGAGAGACTGTTTCTCCGTATCCATGAAACAAAATTGGTCATAAAAAGGATTCCTGGAAAGAGGTAAAAGAACATATTAAACAAGCGCTTTCTAAAAGCAAGTTCAAAGTCTCAGATATCGATAGAGTTGTTCACCGCAATGAAACTCAATGGACGCAATGAAACTCAATGGACAGCTAGAATAGAACAGCCGGCCTTCCCTACATCAAAAGTATTACTGACAAAACATCAAGAAACCTGTGCAGCAACATTTACCAGTGGAACTATCACCTAAGGGCTTCTAGGTTGAAAAAAATCGGTCCGAGACAACTCAGACCAACTTTCTCATGCATACGAGTTAATAATTACTTAGCCCAGTGTTTTCCATTAACTAGTTTTCATATGTCAATTTAATTATTATTAAAAATTTCATCAACATTTATCATAAAAATAATTTCTCTTGGGCGGGGAATCGAACCCGAGTTCTCTTCGTCCGCGTTTTAAGCTTTTTTCTCAGGAACTACATTTTTCCCGGGAAAATGGTTTATATCATTAGATTCGTATTTAAATGGACTACATTTTATTTTTTTTTTAATCAAAATCTTTGGTAACGTTTTTGAAAAATATTCTTTTTTCAAAGTTTTTGGGGGGTAACGCCCTAAATTTGGAGCTAAAATTCATTTCTCGATTTCACCAAATTGTAAGCCAAATTTCGTCAAAATCGGCCCAGTAGTTTAGGCTCCAGGCGTCTGCACAGACAGACGACGGACAGACATTTTTTAAAACCCACTTTTTTGGACTCAGGGGACCTCAAAACATGTAAATCCATCAAAATCTCAACATCGAATTTTCGCGCCATCACAATACTTTCTCTTTATATGAGAAAGTAAACATGACACTTTACCAAAACTAAAGACATGTACGAAAAGATCCCGTTCAATTAAGACAATTAATTAAATGAATCAACACGATTAAGTAGCATATTAGGGCAGTCAATAATACCAAAAACTGCTTTGTGCAGCTTTCAGGAGAGTGAGGAAATTTTATTTGTTTCGAGTATTGCCGTAACCTGTCACTGAGACTTCCTCTTAGTGACAGGTTACGCCATTACAACCAAAAAGACGAGTTTATACTATTTGGGACATGAAAACCTCTAATCAAAGGTAAAAGCCAAGATAATCTTAATACTTGGACACATTACTGTGTTGGCGGATCGATACGCGCAGTATTCAGGAGGGTGAAGAAATCTTATTCGTTTCGAAAATTTCAAGGTTTTAGTGACAGGTTACGGTATTACAATGTAAAATATGGGTTAAGGCTATCTGGAATATGGAAAATTTTTATCAATAGATATCAGATAAAAGTTGAGATAATCCTAAAACCCGGACACATTACTGCCAGGGGTGGATCAAAACAATCAAGTAATCGTACAACAAAAATAATCATAATCTAGTCAAAATTGACAGCAGTTAATCTTTCCCGTGATTATTGCGGTGAACACATGGGTCCAGAAAAATTATCGAACCANGTTTTACTAAAATATTTTATTTAAAAAAAGTTGTTTGTCCCATTAAATAGATGAAGTTAGAATTTTTCCCCGTCCAATAATTCCAATTTTAAATTTGAAGCTTACGTTTACGCGAGCGTTGCGCGTTAACGCTTAGGCGGATAACTTTGTCCAACGAACTTGGCCTGGGCATTGGTAAAATGAACATGTCTACCAAATTTCGACTAAATCGGTCAACTTTTACACAAGTTATCGCCATCGGAAGATTTTGTGACGGATTTTGCGTGACGGTGATTTTGGTCGTTTTTTTCGGATTCACTCCCGGGCTCCAGAACGTGCCATAAGGAACTTCGTTCCAAAATAGTTGCCAATTATTTGGGCACATAGATTCCTCGACTCCTATTTAGTATCGTTTGATGATTTTATGCTTTTGCAACCTATATATTGTCAAAATGATTTGATTTTCTTGATTAATATTTTAATTTTGCTTCTAGGCCTACCGCAGATAATGGAAGCTATGTGATAGTTTTGAAGAACGAATAGTAAATTATGTTACTAGACTGTGAAGTGAGTTTTTTCTTTGCCGTGGCAATTATATTTACTGGCGAGCGAAGCGAGACGCTAAATAGAATTCAAAATAGACAGCTGTGTAGCATACGCTATTTTTTCCGAGGTAGCAGACAATGAAAAAACATTAAGTATTAATTAATATAATTATAATAAATATTAGTACATACTGAAGATTTTTAGAAAAAGAAACCTAAAAGAGGTTGCACTATAAAAAAAAAATTATAAACCATTGACATCTAGTGGATTTGAATCGTACTAAGAAAAATGTCTACTTGATTGCAGCGCTAAAAACGGCACTTTTGATAACTACCCAAGTTTTTACTTTTTATCGCTCCCTATTACACGTATTAACTCTTTTCGATCTTCTTCGGCCCTATGAAGGGCGGTAGAGGGAGGCCCTACAGCTGGAGACTGTACACACCTCCTCCTTATTAAAAATGAAATAGGGTTAAAGGGAATTTTGAAGGATAAAATTAAACTGTTTGAAACTTTCATATTTTATAAAGAAGAAAAAAAAGATTATTTAAGCAAAGAATTTCGTATTTTACTTTAAAAGGTAGATTAAATTGGCGAAAGATTTGTATTTTTATAATTATTAATAGATATGACAAAGTAAATTACTTTGAGCTTTCAATGCTTTATCAGATTGGTATCATGTAATAGATAAGACACTTGTTTTGTTTATTTAAAGCCCCCCAAAATGAGTAAAATATACCTTAAGCATAAAGGCAGGGAAGAGGAAACGATTTAACTGGGAATTTTAACACCCAAAAACAGATAAGAGTTTATAAAAAAATACGTGCGGTGTCGTGGGACACCCGGTAGGAACGAAGTTTCTTACGCTTTTCATTAAATATAAATGATAAAATCACAGTAATAACTATACTTATACATGGTGGAGTTAGAAAAGAGGCAAAATAAAAAGTAACTAACTATTTGTACTAGCGGAGTTAAGGAAAAATTAAATGAAAAGCTTTTTATTATCTTTGAAGTGAGCGTCTTTCAATAAATAATGTATTGTATATTGAGAAAAAAGTTAATGATAAATTTATAGTTAAAGCAGATGGTTGTAGAACAAAAAAGAACTGTCCCCTCAAACGCCGACGGCAAATTAATCCAATTAAATATTAAAATAAAAAATATAAATCATTAACTCACAAAAACTTCTGCTTGTATCAGGTTGAAATTTTACATGCTTGTTTCAATTGTACTATAGGTGATGTAAACAAAGTTTCATTGAAATCGTTACGTTAGAACGTAAGATATCGGTAAAAACGTTGTTTTCTTTATTTTAATCGTTTTGGTCCGCTTTAATAAATTTAGCGATCTTTATCACTTCATAGCAGTGTCGGTGTTCGTTTTACTAAAATATTTTATTTAAAAAAAGTTGTTTGTCCCATTAAATAGATGAAGTTAGAATTTTTCCCCGTCCAATAATTCCAATTTTAAATTTGAAGCTTACGTTTACGCGAGCGTTGCGCGTTAACGCTTAGGCGGATAACTTTGTCCAACGAACTTGGCCTGGGCATTGGTAAAATGAACATGTCTACCAAATTTCGACTAAATCGGTCAACTTTTACACAAGTTATCGCCATCGGAAGATTTTGTGACGGATTTTGCGTGACGGTTATTTTGTGACGGTGATTTTGGTCGTTTTTTTCGGATTCACTCCCGGGCTCCAGAACGTGCCATAAGGAATTTCGTTCCAAAATAGTTGCCAATTAGTCGGGCACATAGATTCCTCGACTCCTATTTAGTATCGTTTGATGATTTTATGCTTTTGCAACCTATATATTGTCAAAATGATTTGATTTTCTTGATTAATATTTTAATTTTGCTTCTAGGCCTACCGCAGATAATGGAAGCTATGTGATAGTTTTGAAGAACGAATAGTAAATTATGTTACTAGACTGTGAAGTGAGTTTTTTCTTTGCCGTGGCAATTATATTTACTGGCGAGCGAAGCGAGACGCTAAATAGAATTCAAAATAGACAGCTGTGTAGCATACGCTATTTTTTCCGAGGTAGCAGACA
Organism: Gerris buenoi; assembly: GCA_001010745.2. Classification (NCBI taxonomy): domain Eukaryota; kingdom Metazoa; phylum Arthropoda; class Insecta; order Hemiptera; family Gerridae; genus Gerris; species Gerris buenoi. The sequence continues at coordinate 48,825 of KZ652377.1, read as the reverse complement.
ATGAAAAAACATTAAGTATTAATTAATATAATTATAATAAATATTAGTACATACTGAAGATTTTTAGAAAAAGAAACCTAAAAGAGGTTGCACTATAAAAAAAAAATTATAAACCATTGACATCTAGTGGATTTGAATCGTACTAAGAAAAATGTCTACTTGATTGCAGCGCTAAAAACGGCACTTTTGATAACTACCCAAGTTTTTACTTTTTATCGCTCCCTATTACACGTATTAACTCTTTTCGATCTTCTTCGGCCCTATGAAGGGCGGTAGAGGGAGGCCCTACAGCTGGAGACTGTACACACCCCCTATATCTTTCTAACTCCTTGTTACACCGGGTAACACTTTTCGAGTTATGTAGCACATCCAAGACATGAAAATGTCAGAAATCGTGTTCCTGAGATAAATAGCTATAAACGCGAACGATAAGAGGCTGGGTTCGTTTCTCGCTGGGAAGGAGTTATTTGTATGTTAAATCTTTTATAAAATGTTATATAATAGTAATTAGATATAACCGAAAGAAAATTCGAAAGAAATAATAAACGGAAAACACGGAACCAGGAAATTATTATGTTCTCGTATGTGAAAAAGTTTTGTACGAATTGTATGGAACATACTTTTATACAAATGTAACTCTAATTGGCCCTTATAAATATTATTAATTCTTTAGGGATTCGATATTAGTATCAATACTATATGAAAATATATAAAGGTTGAAAATTGCTTTGATTAAATAAAAAGTACAATTTTACATGGAGAGGAAATTTCTTCAAAGAAAAATGTTTCTAAAAAAAGGATCGAATGGAGCTTAATATTTAAATGAATTACCAGACATAAAATTATGAAAAGATTAATCATTCGTATGCCAAGCTTATTAAATAATTAGGGTTTTAAACTAATTAGTTTTTAAAATAGTCTGCCAATAGTGTGGGGCATAGCTTCCTCACGTTCATTTCGTACTTTAAGTATCAATTAAAAAAAAAATAAAAAAGCTCAGACGGTTGACATTAATCTGGAGCTATCTGCGGGCTACTTTCGACAATTTTCCTAAATGCAAACACAAATCAGATGAGTACTTTTGAAGTTATAGGTGTAAATAAGTTTGTGCACACGTGGAGGAGAAAAAAATAGACGCAGAAGGTCGAAACATATATGAGACCAACAATGGGCTAAATTTGAGCAATAATATAAATTTCATTAATATTGGACGAGCAGTTTGATAATATGTTGGTTCGCAAAAATTGAGTGAGAGACAAACTTTGGATTTCTGCCATGGATTTCTAGAAATCGGATGAGATATAAAATATTTTGGTTCTTCAGAAGGGTAAACGAGCGTCTTAAGGCGCTCCGCTCAGCTATCAATAAGTCGAGGCAACTTGAGGTCGTGGGTTCGATCCCGTGCCATGATACTCTGAATTACATCAATGAATCGCGGACTGTGCAGGGCGAGGGACACTGTGCGGACTGTGTGGGTCCGATCCGTGTCATGCTGATGTAATTTGTATCTATGGTTCGAGGACGGAGCAGGGCGAGGGACACCCTTTATAGGGACTCTTCCCCCACGCTTGTATAGCTTATTAATGACCACACCATACTCGCTTCAGCGGTACAATGTACATATGTATGATGTGTGAAGTAGCTGGAACTCTCTACCACGGGGCGTAAAAAGGGTCTAAGTGATGGCCTAATTGCAAGGTTCGAACAAGTGGTTCGTTCTACCCGTTCTAGCAGGAAGTACTAGACTACTTCTACTACTATTACTACTACTACTACTACTACTACTACTACTTGGTTCTTCAAAACGATCACACATCTTCCGCTACCATCAGTATGCTCAAAGCTTTTACATGAGAAATTCAAATTTATCTGGGGCAATCTACGGGTTACTTACAATAAACTAGAAAAGTTTCATACAAATCAGTTAAATACTTCTGAAGCTGTAGGAGTAAATGTATGTTTGTGTGCATGTGGAAGGGAAACAAATGAGCAGAGTATCTATCAGTCGTTCTGTCGCTTAATTTTGTCGTAATTTGTATAGTAGGTCAAATAATTAGCTCATTGTTGGTCCAACATAAGTTTCAACCTTCTGAGCAATTTCATAAAAATTCAGATGAGTAATTTTGAAGATATAGGTGTTGTTGCGCATATTGTTTGTGCGCATAATATATTGAAGGGAAACAAATGAGCGCAGAAGGTTTAAACTTATATGGGACCAAAAATGATCTAATTATGACCTACCATACACATCTCATTGAAGTAGTACGTGTAGTTTTCAAGATATGTTGGTTCGCAAAAATAGAGCGACAGACCGACAGAGAGACCGAAAGACAGACATGGAAAAAATAATGTTTCCTGATATCTGAAACAGATTTTTGTTTTGGAATTCTTGAAGTCGAAAATAAAAATTATTTTCGTTCTTATCAACGGCCACATAGCTTCCGTTACCTTAGGTTAGCTCGGAAGCAAAAAGGAAAATAAATAAATAAACTTAGTGACAAATTTAATCGACAACACTGTTAAAATTGGAAATGTTCAAATATATAAATATATATTTTTTAAATATTTTTTTTACTGTACATTGTACTTATATCCTCTATTTTTCTCCACTGACATTTTCATAAAAAAAAAGTAATTAAAAAAACAAAAAGAAGCGAGAAGCTCGAGATTAAAAAAAATGAAAATAAAGGGTGAACTTTTTTTTTTTTTAAGTAAGAGACCTTTTGCGTTAAACGGAAGCAAAAATATTCATAAATTCAGTCCATGACAATCTCTTGAATCTAAAATTTTCTGACCTTCGTAAAAAAAAAGAATGAAAAAAAGTTTTTTAGGNGGGGGGGGTCTTAGTAACACAATTAACAATCTTGTGAATTTCTAATGAGAAAAGAGCTTTTTTAACCTTTTAGGGAAATTCTATCAAACAGAAAATTCGCTTTTTAGTAATTTTTTAATTGTTCCCAAAAAGTTTTAATTTTTTTTTTGAAGTGTTAAAAAATAATGAAAAAAGGTGGAAATCTCACGGTTAATTACAATAACTGAGTCCGTAGTTAATAAATATCAAAACTGAGAGAAATTAATTTTTTAACTGACTTTACACCGGCAATCTTTCTCAACTTCAATTGGGACTGAATAAATGTTTAATTTCACAATTTATTTTCAAGAAAAAAGATTAGATCAAAGTATAGAATGGTATTAATATTTTCTCTGATGGCGTAAAAACATCGTATTTTAGCGTTAAATACAACAGGGTAAAGTTTTCGGATTTGTTTTTAGAACTTACCTGTATAAAACTGTGAGTAGAGCGCTTTTAAAAGAATTTTTAATCAGTAAAACAAACATTTTTCAAACAGTATTTAATATTTTAATCTGTGTTACGTTTAGCTGATCCACTTCAAAATTATAATAAAATAGATTTATTTTTACGTTCTGATCAAAATATTCAGCCATTTAGTGTGATCAAAACACTGCGTCAAGCTGATTGGCACGACCTTCAAGCCGCCTTTGGGCACATTAAGCATCCCATCAATCTTTTCATCAACACTCATTTGTAGCGGAGTTTTCGACTAGTGAACTGCTCCTCCTGGACTGTAGTGAATCAGTATTGTGTAGATATCATGGTTTCGAATCAGGATTCAGGATTTTGGGTGTCGAGCAGGTGATTGACGAAATGCCTGATCAAAATAGCTCCAGACTATCAAGCGCTTACATCAAGCCGCATGACTCATTCAAACTTTCCATCAATCTCCGTCAAGGCTTGACTCAAGCATCAAACGGGTCCCTAGACTATCAATCATGCTTGACACCAATGCTTGACACGCATCTATATCTTGCTTTTGATCAAGCTTGATCGTGTAGGGGTTGCTTAAGAACGAACCTGCTAGCGGAGCCACTGTCAGATAGAGTAAGGCAAAAAAAATGCGGTGATTTGGTCATGTAGTCAGGATGGAAGACCACAGAATTCCGAAGCAAGCTATGGAGACGAGATGTGAAGGAAGACGGCCAAGAGGCCGCCGAAGAGCGACATGGCTAGACACAGACACCCTGGTTCCAGTTTTTGAAAAGCGAGTTATCACGCATAGAAACGCTAGGAAAGTGGCATCAGATAGACTGCAATGGCGTCGCCTTTGTACATCCTCTAAACCGAGAGGTGGTTAGAGGTGGCTAGAGGTGTAGAGAGGCAGAAGAGGAACGGAAAAAGTATAAATAAGAATGTATTAGTTAGCGAAACTTAAGTTTCTACAAATTTATGTAATTTCTTACATATTTATAATTTATACTGACACAGTCTAAAATATAATTTTACCTCAAAACATAATAATATATATTATCAATAATACAATTTCAAAATGACATTTGATAAATTTACTATTGAGTAAACTAGAAATGATTACCTTATTTATTACTATCAGTAGACTAACAAATGGGAATGAAGGGTTGTTTTGCCATTACCAAAATTAGATGGATTTTCCAAGCCTAGCCAACAAAACATAATACACATTATCTGACTCAGGAATTAATAATTTATGAATGGGGAACTGTTTCACAGGTAGCATTAGTTGGGTAGGTACTCACTCTAAAGGTTTAGGGAGAGAAGGGCTTAGAGATTTAATCATTTGATTGTCCTACAGTGAAGTTAAACCCTCAAATCAATGAGAATTGATTGAGGCGAGACTACGTGACAAGCATCACACTACTCTCAATATAAATTCGTTCTTTCATTAGTCACAAATAAGGAATAACCTCAAATTAATTAGCTACAAAACATTTTTTCCAGTTGTTTCGTGCGTGGTTATTTTTAATGGCATTTTGCTTCCGAGCTGTTCGAAGGTAACGGAAGCTATGTCATTGTTCTGAAATCGAAAATATTTTATATCTCCGAATTCAAAAATTCAGAAATCCGTTTCAGACATCGGAGAACATTTTTTGGTTCCGCGTCCGTCTGACGTTCAATTTCTGCGAATTGAACATATCTTAAAAACTACACGTTTAATTTAATGAAATTTGGGTGGTAGGTCATAATTAATCTATTGTTGGTCCCATATAAGTTTCAACTTTCTGGCTTATTTGTTTATCTTCCACATGCGCAAAAACATACATTTATTTACACCTATAGCTTCAAAAATACTTATCTGATTTGTATGACACATTAATAGATTAACGAAAGAAACCCGCAGATATCCCCATATTAATTTATTTTGAAAAACTTTCTATGAAATCTATATTCAATATGTCACATTCGTAGTAAATTACCCTTTATTTCAATAGTATGCTTTATCCTAATTCAGGTCTGTAAGGTATTAATAACGTTAATTCAATCCGTTTATTTGGCTATACACCTCCATTGAGGCATCTTCAGGCATAAAAGAAGATTATTTAATCTCATATCTACATTAACTTACATCTTTATAATATAACATGATGATTTATAACTTTTAAACAAAGCATAACATTAATTAATTAATATGAATAAAACATAATATAATAGTACATAAACATTTAACAATTCCACCTAAAAATAACTTTATATTTATTACTCTTATTTTTTTTTGTTTTTGTTTTTTTTCTTTTGTTTTAGTCCCGTTTAACAGTCTAGGTCATTACAGGACTAGAGTTATCCGGCCACTTTACTCATCTATTCGATGAGATCATCAGTGTAAAACATGTCTCGCCCCTCTGGGATTCGAACTCACAGGCAGGGTTTAGACCTTGGTTTCAGAGCCGAGAGCGCTAACCACTCGGCTACACCGGCTCCATTATTACGCTTAGTTACTTCTTTCCCGGCAATTCACCTGTGCGTCTATCTATAATTACATCACATTTGTCTAATAAAAACTTTTTTTTGGTCTTTTATTTAGATTATTATTACCCTATTCTTTACTCCTATTTAGCTTCCATTAAACGTCACTTGCACATAGTCACTATTTATTTAAATCCGTTCCCTTTACTTCACTATGATTTTCTTTTTTAATATAGATCTATATTATATCTATGATAACACTGATAATAGATAAGAATTTCTTTTTAATAATGAAAATACTAAATCTGCTCTACATTTATGTTATACATACTTGCCTTCCTTATCTTGAGTTAGGGGTAACTTATAAATAGTAATTCTATCTATATATTTATGAATAGTTATAATAGTTTTACTCTTGTTATATTTTATTTGTATATATTTATTCATAAAAAAAAACCTAAGCTAAAAAAAGGAGATNCTTTAGGCTGCAACGTGTCTACTAGTGTGGACAAGGCTTTAGGCTGCAACGTGTCTACTAGTGTGGACAAGGCTTTAGGCTGCAACGTGTCTACTAGTGTGGACAAGGCTTTAGGCTGCAACGTGTCTACTAGTGTGGACAAGGCTTTAGGCTGCAACGTGTCTACTAGTGTGGACAAGGCTTTAGGCTGCAACGTGTCTACTAGTGTGGACAAGGCTTTAGGCTGCAACGTGTCTACTAGTGTGGACAAGGCTTTAGGCTGCAACGTGTCTACTAGTGTGGACAAGGCTTTAGGCTGCAACGTGTCTACTAGTGTGGACAAGGCTTTAGGCTGCAACGTGTCTACTAGTGTGGACAAGGCTTTAGGCTGCAACGTGTCTACTAGTGTGGACAAGGCTTTAGGCTGCAACGTGTCTACTAGTGTGGACAAGGCTTTAGGCTGCAACGTGTCTACTAGTGTGGACAAGGCTTTAGGCTGCAACGTGTCTACTAGTGTGGACAAGGCTTTAGGCTGCAACGTGTCTACTAGTGTGGACAAGGCTTTAGGCTGCAACGTGTCTACTAGTGTGGACAAGGCTTTAGGCTGCAACGTGTCTACTAGTGTGGACAAGGCTTTAGGCTGCAACGTGTCTACTAGTGTGGACAAGGCTTTAGGCTGCAACGTGTCTACTAGTGTGGACAAGGCTTTAGGCTGCAACGTGTCTACTAGTGTGGACAAGGCTTTAGGCTGCAACGTGTCTACTAGTGTGGACAAGGCTTTAGGCTGCAACGTGTCTACTAGTGTGGACAAGGCTTTAGGCTGCAACGTGTCTACTAGTGTGGACAAGGCTTTAGGCTGCAACGTGTCTACTAGTGTGGACAAGGCTTTAGGCTGCAACGTGTCTACTAGTGTGGACAAGGCTTTAGGCTGCAACGTGTCTACTAGTGTGGACAAGGCTTTAGGCTGCAACGTGTCTACTAGTGTGGACAAGGCTTTAGGCTGCAACATGTCTACTAGTGTGGACAAGGCTTTAGGCTGCAACATGTCTACTAGTGTGGACAAGGCTTTAGGCTGCAACGTGTCTATAGACGTCTCCTGAGACCGTCTATTGTCTAGATACAGCGTCCACACTTGTAGACACGTTGCACAACACGACTACCGTTGCACCGTGACTACCATTTCGAATGGAAAAACCATAGACATGCGATTTTTGGTCTAGCAACGAGACCGTGGACGCCGTTTGTCTAGCCAATGTCTAGCCGTTGTCTATAGACAAATCGCTAGACATTGTCTCTGAGACCAAAATCGCACAACATGTCTACTAGTGTGGACAAGGCTTTAGAATTACTGGTTTTATACCTCGTTAGTCAGTGTTTTATATACATTATAGGTTTTCATATACAAACCGATATTGAAAACAGTTGAGATGGATAGTTACATACGCTAACTTTTATAAACGTTACAAAACTATAATAAAAACTGAAAAACATCAAGCATTTTTTATGTTGATCCCAAATTAAAGGTAGAATTAGCAGGTGTAACGTAATAAGAGCTCGTGTTCATTGAAGGAAGGCATTTAATGAGAACCGGGTAGATGACAAAATTGATTAAAGCTCTTGAGATTAACTTTATAATCATCTTTACTGAAACTTTATAATTAAACGCCCTGTTAACAAAATCAATACTCAGCTCAAAATTTCATGTAATCTAATTTTAACATTTTTTACATCTTTAATTTTTTATAATGTTTAAATTCAAAGACAGGAAACTGTTTTAGACATTAGAGAACATTTTTGGATCCGTGTCTGTATGTCTTTAGCTCTATTTTTGGGAACCAACATACCTTGAAAAACTATATACATAACATAACCGATTTTAATGAGATTTGGTCCCATACAAGTTTTACCTTCTCCGCCTATTTGTTTCTCTTCCACACGCAAACTTACATTTATTTACACCTATAGCTTTAAAAGTACTTATACTTATATTTTAATACTTATTATTATTATTATTACTAAGGCTTTAGGCTGCAACGTGTCTACTAGTGTGGACAAGGCTTTAGGCTGCAACATGTCTACTAGATGATTTATAACTTTTAAACAAAGCATAACATTAATTAATTAATATGAATAAAACATAATATAATAGTACATAAACATTTAACAATTCCACCTAAAAATAACTTTATATTTATTACTCTTATTTTTTTTGTTTTTGTTTTTTTTCTTTTGTTTTAGTCCCGTTTAACAGTCTAGGTCATTACAGGACTAGAGTTATCCGGCCACTTTACTCATCTATTCGATGAGATCATCAGTGTAAAACATGTCTCGCCCCTCTGGGATTCGAACTCACAGGCAGGGTTTAGACCTTGGTTTCAGAGCCGAGAGCGCTAACCACTCGGCTACACCGGCTCCATTATTACGCTTAGTTACTTCTTTCCCGGCAATTCACCTGTGCGTCTATCTATAATTACATCACATTTGTCTAATAAAAACTTTTTTTTTGGTCTTTTATTTAGATTATTATTACCCTATTCTTTACTCCTATTTAGCTTCCATTAAACGTCACTTGCACATAGTCACTATTTATTTAAATCCGTTCCCTTTACTTCACTATGATTTTCTTTTTTAATATAGATCTATATTATATCTATGATAACACTGATAATAGATAAGAATTTCTTTTTAATAATGAAAATACTAAATCTGCTCTACATTTATGTTATACATACTTGCCTTCCTTATCTTGAGTTAGGGGTAACTTATAAATAGTAATTCTATCTATATATTTATGAATAGTTATAATAGTTTTACTCTTGTTATATTTTATTTGTATATATTTATTCATAAAAAAAAACCTAAGCTAAAAAAAGGAGATGGGTGGGGGGGGNTATATACATAACATAACCGATTTTAATGAGATTTGGTCCCATACAAGTTTTACCTTCTCCGCCTATTTGTTTCTCTTCCACACGCAAACTTACATTTATTTACACCTATAGCTTTAAAAGTACTTATACTTATATTTTAATTATTATTATTATTATTATTATTACTATTATTAACGCCCTAAAAATTATTATTTTATTATATTTTGCTTCCGAGATTACTGAATGTAACAGAAGCTATGTGATCGTTCTAAAGAACAAAACATTTTTAGGTCTCCGATTTCAAAAATTCCAATGCAGAAATCCCTTTCAAACATCAGAGAACATTTTTGGTTCAGTGTCTGTCAGTCGGTCTGTCGCAGGCCGTTATCTTGGAAATATTAAGTGTAGAAACTCCAAAATGTGTCCAGTTGCATCAAACGCCGAGATGCACTTGTGTGTAAAATTTTATGTTTCTAGCTATAGTAGTTTATGAATTGAAACAAGCCAACGGACAGATGGACAGACGGACAGACAGAGCCGTTATATAAGGTTTCTTTTTGTACTTTGTACAGAAACCTAAAAAATATACCAGTATAGAAGCAATGTGAGCATATTATCCCTTACTATCATATAAGTACTTATTTCGTTCTTTTGGGTGTAAAATGGCCGACATTTTTTAACCGCTATATATATATATTTGTAATCTACATCTCAATACCTTATTAATATGAAATACCAATCAACATTTTTCCTGTTTTTGGGGAAAAAATTTAACTTGTATACCAAATTTTAATTCTCTGGCTGCAATAGGTCCGGAAATATAAGTATTTCAAGATGCGACGGACGGACAAACAAACTACCAAAAGCATAAGGGTTTCTAGGATGACCTCGAATTCCTAAAAACACTAAATTTTTAAAGCAAACAGTGGGGAAAAACCCAAGTTTAAAAATAGAAAAAGACGAAGAAGACAGAAGTCAAACTTTCTCCAAAGTTATTCCCAGTTAAAAGAAAAGTTTAGTTGTCTGAGCTGCCACCAGCAAGCGCTACCTTCCATTTTCTCGAGTCTTGTTACTTGACACTCTTACACTTGTCTTACTAACTTGTCCCTTCTCCTTAAAAACCTTTAACTTGTTTCCTCTTAATTTCACCTTCATCTCAATCAATCAACAATTTAAATCAACTCACCCTTAAGAGAAAACCCCGTCTCTTAAAGCTTAAAGTGTGAGAAAGTTGGAAGAAAAGCTTGCTTTATACTGTTTTACATTAAGCACCGAAAAGAAAATCAAATTGTAAGAGAAGCGGAAAATATATTAACATAAATTCTCACTCCTCTTTTCAATCATCACTTTGTGATGGCCTTATAAAGGCTGAAAGCTGTAATTTAGTGTTTCGTTGGTAAAACCCTTATAGTTTCGATTCGAACCTGTGTCTGTGTGTCACTCTCTACGGTTCCAATAACTTTTGAATCAAATGAGATAAAAACACATATACTTCTTTCCAGTAATAAAGATCTTTTTGACGTGCACACAGGAAAAATTTAAACCGAAATGGCGGTTGATTCATGTCCCGCAATTTTTTTTTTTTTAAATTTATAGTGGGGTATCAAATAATGAAAGGTATTGAAGTAAAAAAATAAATAACACTTGTGAAAAATTTGTTTAATTTTGAACGCCATATTGAAATTAATCTGGGACTATCTGTGGGCAAGTTTCGATTTTTTTTTTTTTTTTTTTTTTTAAATGTTTGTTCGTAAAAATTGAGTGACAGACAGACATGGGACTAAAAATGTTTCCGAATATCTGAAACGGATGTCTGCCATGGAATTTTTGAAATCGGAGACATAAAATACATAAAAATACAATTAACAAAATAAGTCAATAACATAATATACGTATAATAAAATGTTTTAAAACTAGGTGTGCAATGCTTGCAATATTGAGCTGAGCGTGCTTTTTAACCACATTTATTTATTTATTTTATTTTTTTCTATTTTACCAATAACCCCTCATAAATTAAAATATGACATAACAACAATAACTGTATTCTTAAAGCGCTTTCCAATGAAATGCCATGCACCTTGAAGGGCATAAACTATTTTAAATGTTGTACCCCGTACCCCCGTGTACCAATTTGGACCAATTCAGATTTATACCTTCCT
>KZ652376.1:160704-176638 GCA_001010745.2 Gerris buenoi | reverse complement strand
ACATTAAAGTAAAAAAAATAAATAATAAAATAAAAAAATAAAACTGCAATATAAATAGAAATCATAAATAAAATAAGTCCCGGGTAATAATAGTTTTCCGAAACAAATTTAGCAAAACATTACTGTTCAGGTTTATACCTTACTTTAAAATTTAATGTAAGAAAACAAATCTATAATAGCCAAGCTGGGTAAACCCTTAAATGCCAGCAAATATAAGCCAGAAAAATAAAACAATTATTGAAAATTAAAAAAATATGTATGTAAAAGGAAGTATACAGCAACACTTTTTCTTACACTTTCGCAAATTAAACTTTAAATAAAGTTGCCGAGTAAGTGCTTTCAGAACATTTAACTAATCGAACGAGTTACGTTTTGGTGGTAAAACCAGACAGGGTGGTCGGATTGAGATTCCATCCGATGTAGAGAATACAAGTGGGGGAACTCTTTGTCGGACCCGATTTCCTTGTCTCCTTAAGGAAAAGGTGACAACATGGAACTGGAAGGCCACATAAAGACTTCTAAGAATAAGGGGAAATATTTGCAGTATTTAATTATATTGAACATCAGTGTCACTGGATGTAAATTATTATTGTTTAACAACAAACTCGCATGTTTAAGCCTCGTCTAGATGGGTGAACACGAACCGAGGAACAATATTGGTCTTTGCCATGCCCGATCTGAGATCTTACACCTGTGCAACGAATAAGTCTCACGCTAAAAGGCTTCATTGCCTAACTTGAGTTATTGTAGAATATATCTGTTATACATAAGGATAATAATAAAAACTATTTATAAATTTAATTAAGGCAATATAATTAAAGAAGTTAATAGTTACCCAAGAATGCGGTGGATAGACAGGAAAGGGTTGTATTTCTCGAGTAGCAATGTGACTAGGGAGTTCTCCTCGTCGCTGATAACGCTTCTGCTGCCGAACTTTCTGCTTCTCCCTTATATAGAGGGCTGCTTGCATACTCTTGCTCATCCGACCCCATCAATGGTGTCCTTAGAACACTTAGACATACCTGTCCCTGCCCACAGCGCGTCGTAACAACACCCGTGATGATGTCACACACCCCACAGTCCTCACGCTCCGTCCGCGTCCCACCACTCTACCCTCACACTAAACTATAAAACTAACCTATACGTGTTCTCTCGACCAACCGACTAAGTTTAAAAGTAAAAGTTCCCGTAACATCAAATTACGCAATGAAAAATATAAAGTGAACTAATTTGTCTCTAATTTCTTTTTTTATAATTATTTCCTTGAAACAGTCTATTTATATGGTTTGATATGTGATACACACAAGCGTACAAAATGACGATGATAGGCCTTCGTAATTATAGAGTCCACTTATTTATATATATTTATACGTATATACTTTAATTTATTATATCTTCTTTAATTATATTACATAAAACACTAAGTACTTTGTTTATGAATATTTTTTTTACGTAGGATTAATAATATGACTGGTTGGTCCTTGTGTTTTCCAGTAAATAGTTTCGGGAAGTGAGGAACCTCCTGCGAAAATTAATATCAACTCATGACATAGTACTGTGGCATTTTAAAATGAGCGTCACAGTAATACGTCACAAATATAGAGACCGAGATGTTAGTGTTTGTTGTTTCTGTTTTCTTTGTTTTGTTTGTTATTATTTTATTTATTTTAATAAATAATGAATACATATGTTATGTTACGTATTGTGTTGTAGTATTTATATTCATATATATATTTCTTACTAGAATTTAAAATCTTCATTTTGATTTTGGTTAATAGTCATAAGAAAAAACAAATAATAATAATAATATGACAATCAAACTATTAATAATTAACACAAAGTGTATGAGACAATAAATTGTTATCTTAATATAGCTTTCTTCCTACCAACAAAATATTTTTTTGAAAGCGTGTAACGAATGTAATATTATACAGGGTGTTCCCAAAAGAATCAGCACTATTATCGGATCTTAAGGAAATTTTTTGATAAACAAAAATATGTTTCTTAGTCAGTTAATGAGTGACCACTAGGATTTTCGGAGAAATATTTTACTATAAAACCTATAACATGGTTTTTGGTAATTTAGTCACGTTGTTTTTTCGAATATACTGAAAACGAAGTTGATATGGATCTTTGACCGTATAAACCTTTTGGTTCAGCGTCAAATTCGCTGCAAGATACGGAATCGGACCCCTTTCGTTCAGGACTTCCTACATACATTTCATAATCGAAATTGTTTTTTGGTGATTGTAAAATTAACTCTATACGAGCGAAAGATATAAGTTATAAGAAATATGCCGTCACTTATCTGGTTTATGTTTTTCATTTAATTTAAATAATTTATTATGTAAGAAAAATATTAAGTATATTTTGTTTTAAGATTACAAATTAATTCCGATTAAGTTTTTACTTAATTAGTGTTAACGTAGCGTTTAAATAACGATGTTTTAAATATGTTAACTTTATCACTTTTAAAATTACTTCAAAGGAAAGAAACTTCATCTTAATATACGTGAAATTCCTTCGTGAGAAAACAACCATGCGTTTAATTTTATGTGTTTCCCGGTGTCGTAAACTTCTTTTTTGTTACGTTGTTGAAGTCAGTTTCCAATAAAGATAGAGTAGGGGTAGGGGAGATATAGCGCTAGTGTAACGACGGTGGATACGACAAACTAAATCAGGAGTAATGTCCAAGGTAAATAAAGAAGAAGAAGAAGAAGGTAATAAAGACGAAGAAGAGTAGAGGGTATTGAGAGGAGCCCTGAGGAGACCCTATCTATTTATGTCCTCTCATTTATTAAAATCGATAAATTACTTTAAATCTGTCCCACAGATTCACTTCAGCTATCCTTCTGTACTTTACAGTAACTATTCTGTAAAACACCTAATTGAAGCGAGCGCAGCGAACCTCCTACATTCAACAAAAAATGCACGATGTCTGTCTGTTTGTATATATCAGTTTCGTTTAACCGTTTGATGATAACGGGAGTTAAAGTGGTCCAATTTAGTTAAAATCTGGTATACATATTCCTTTATCTCCAGGAGAGAGAGAAAAAATGAACATTATCTCCAGAAGGGAGAAAAATAATGATTTTGGATAAGTTTAGAGGGACTAAAGCAAGTCTTTTCTTCCCTGGACTCAAAAAGTAGGGAGAAAAGTAAAAGTAGGGCAAAAAAGTAAAGTAGTAAGGGTTTCCAACTTAATTATTTCATAAATAGTAGAAAATGAATGGCTAATGTAATGAAGCAGTTGAAATCAGGTTGGTGACACTGCTTTTTCGACCTCCTTTATCAATGTTTATAACCTGCATCTAAGTAACCTTCTATTTGAGTTTAATTCCAATTCTTATTTGTATTTAATATTGAATCTCTTATATTTGCTATTAAAAGTGCTAATAATTATTGTAATTTATTAAAATAATAAATAAAAACTGTGCAATGGACGAAAATGTGTATTTTATCCCTACTGGAAATAAAATATTGTATGAACCTCGTGGGTAAAGTGTCATTATCCTCCCCTAAGTGGATACCCTAAGTGCCCCTCGCGAAAATCATCTTAGTATTGAATTTCAAATAATTACTATCTATTATTCTTTTTTAACGTGATTAAATTTATTTAGTGAATTATTATCAATATTATATCTAACAATTTATATTTTAAATAANACATATAAAATTGCTTGACTAGTGTTAAAAGCCTACCAGATATTACGATAGTGAGGATCGTTCTGAGTTAAATCCGTTAAAAAAAGTTTAAAACATCATGTTGGGAACGTATATGTTCCTCCGTCATACATTACTGCAATCTCCTCAACCACCAGATTATATACAGCACAGACCATAAAAACGATTAAATCTTAACAATTACATAACAATGGAAAAAACAATCTAACATTTAAAAAAAAAACCGTGGATATTAAAATCGAAAAAAACTAAACGTAATCATATCACAGTGTCAGTGTTATCACATCATTATTATTAGAATAATACATCTCGTAAAAATTAAAAAATACAAATTAATTGCTCATAAATAATTAAGTTGCTAAGTAATTATACTATTAAAATGCTATTGTATTAAATTGATTGAATAAAAATAAAATGATCCTAAACTGTTCCTAATAAATGATCCTAATTGATTCTCTTGGAATCGAAAAGAAAGTTGCAAATTAACTGAGATACATTTTGTTTGGCGATAAAAATTATATGTATGTATATCGAACTACGATAAAAATTTGAGGGACAAACAAATTTTATTTTTTATCTGTCCCATTGAAAGGAATATATTAATAACTGTTTTTGTATTAGTTTTTCGCTTAAAAACTAAATAAATACAAACTCTTAAGAAAAAAGTGGCTCATGACAAATAAATTGCCTATGATCTATGTCTCTAAAGCCAATAAAAATTATGATATTAAAAAGTAAAAAAAAGTCTTCAGGTGCAGTAGTTTTCAGAATATAGTTAAAACATCTATCTATATTATTAAAAAAGTTTTGTAAACAAACGAGTTCAGTGAGAGTGACATACTTAACTGAGTGTAGAGTGCGTTAGGAGATACCCCTCTAGAAGAGGAATGAGTCCGGGGAGAAAAGGGGGGAGACTGAGAGTGACATAATACTAACTGTATAAACAGAGTGAGGAAAGCCTCTAAAGGCAGAACTTGAGAGTAGGTATATTAGATTGTCAGCGAGAAAAGGAAAGTAGATAGTAGTTGCGCCTATCCCTACTACCTCAGCCACTATACTACTTCCCTTCTCATACCACATCGGCCGCACAGAGGCCGCTACCACGTCTTTTCGGGGGTTGACGAGCGAAGCGAGTTGGGGGCGGAGTCCCCTAGTCTGATAATATTATTTAAAATTCGACTAAAAAATAATCAAATATTTTACGATGTAACTCGTAATAAATTTTCTTCTATATAAGGCCTTGATTTCTTCGTTCATTTGTTAGTTGTATTATTTAATTATTAGTTAAAATTTCACACAAATGTTCAATAAAAATAATTTCTCCCCATTGAAATCGAACCCAACCTCAAGAAACCGAATTGATTCTCAATTAATTCCAATGTGTACCCTTTGTATACTATTAATTGTAGTGTGGATCCGTTTAGGGTAATAAAAACTCTTATAATATGGTCGGCAACGTTTNATCAATGTTTATAACCTGCATCTAAGTAACCTTCTATTTGAGTTTAATTCCAATTCTTATTTGTATTTAATATTGAATCTCTTATATTTGCTATTAAAAGTGCTAATAATTATTGTAATTTATTAAAATAATAAATAAAAACTGTGCAATGGACGACAATGTGTATTTTATCCCTACTGGAAATAAAATATTGTATGAACCTCGTGAGTAAAGTGTCATTATCCTCCCCTAAGTGGATACCCTAAGTGCCCCTCGCGAAAATCATCTTAGTATTGAATTTCAAATAATTACTATCTATTATTCTTTTTTAACGTGATTAAATTTATTTAGTGAATTATTATCAATATTATATCTAACAATTTATATTTTAAATAAATATACAAATATTTACTTTTTGTTTAGTAGAACACCTTAAAATTAAACTCTTATTCAATTATTGTTTTCTCCCTTCTGAGATAAAATCTTTTATGTAGCTCGGGAGTATTAAAATCAATTGTACCCGAGCGATAATTAACTCCCTTTAGTCCCGCCATAACGTTTACTTAAGTTATCGTTACATTTGTAAACGTTACTGACAGACTGAATAACAAAAAAACTGAAAAACCGACAAAAAGACAGACAAATTCGCTATACTCCGACTTCATTTATAACTGAAAGAGAACTATACATATTGACTGAGAGTGATACAATAGTTCAATGACGCGAAAGATAAAAATAAATAAATAATATATATATATAATATGTTGAGGAGGTTAAATTTGAAGAGGAAAAAAAATATTTTGAATATGTGGGACAAGCCTGACTATAGACTACCATGAAGCACAAGAAAAAAGTTTTTGCCCGGGAGGTTTAAAAAAAACTTATTTCACAGAGTAAAGCTTCACGGCTTCAACTTGTCACTACTTCACCTTCTCTCCTCCCTCATTTTATACTTCTATTCTATATAAATTTCAATAAGACAACAAAATGTTTTACAATTTTTCAATTTTTTTTTGTTTTTTTTGTACTTTTTAAGAAAAAAATTATCTTTTGATAAAAATTTTTATATAATATTATAGTCCAGTCGTTAGGGGAAAAGAGAGATCTATCCCGGAAAAAAATACAGTAGTAATTTTCTTTTTGGTGGTGCTAAATCCAAATTTCAACTTAGCCACCTCGTAAAATTTATCCCCCGCCCCCAAAAAAAATATTCCTCATGTCTCTATAAGACTATAAGACCGCGCGCACACGAGGGTTAAATCGGCTAAATAACTGTTTTTGTATTAGTTTTTCGCTTAAAAACTAAATAAATACAAACTCTTAAGAAAAAAGTGGCTCATGACAAATAAATTGCCTATGATCTATGTCTCTAAAGCCAATAAAAATTATGATATTAAAAAGTAAAAAAAAGTCTTCAGGTGCAGTAGTTTTCAGAATATAGTTAAAACATCTATCTATATTATTAAAAAAGTTTTGAAAACAAACGAGTTCAGTGAGAGTGACATACTTAACTGAGTGTAGAGTGCGTTAGGAGATACCCCTCTAGAAGAGGAATGAGTCCGGGGAGAAAAGGGGGGAGACTGAGAGTGACATAATACTAACTGTATAAACAGAGTGAGGAAAGCCTCTAAAGGCAGAACTTGAGAGTAGGTATATTAGATTGTCAGCGAGAAAAGGAAAGTAGATAGTAGTTGCGCCTATCCCCTACTACCTCAGCCACTATACTACTTCCCTTCTCATATTCCATAACTATACTACTTCCCTTCTCATACCACTTCGCCCGCACAGCTGCCGCTACCACGTCTTTTCGGGGGTTGACGAGCGAAGCGAGTTGGGGGCGGAGCCCCCTAGTCTGATTATATTATTTAAAATTCGACTAAAAAATAATCAAATCTTTGCGATGTAACTCGTAATAAATTTTCTTCTATATAAGGCCTTGATTTCTTCGTTCATTTGTTAGTTGTATTATTTAATTATTAGTTAAAATTTCACACAAATGTTCAATAAAAATAATTTCTCCCCATTGAAATCGAACCCAACCTCAAGAAACCGAATTGATTCTCAATTAATTCCAATGTGTACCCTTTGTATACTATTAATTGTAGTGTGGATCCGTTTAGGGTAATAAAAACTCTTATAATATGGTCGGCAACGTTTCGGCCCGACAGGCCATTAAGCCTAAAAACATATAATCTATATTTAGGAAAAACATCGTATTTCATTCCTTACATATAAAATTGTTTGACTAGTGTTACATATAAAATTGCTTGACTAGTGTTAAAAGCCT
This sequence comes from Gerris buenoi, assembly GCA_001010745.2. Classification (NCBI taxonomy): domain Eukaryota; kingdom Metazoa; phylum Arthropoda; class Insecta; order Hemiptera; family Gerridae; genus Gerris; species Gerris buenoi. The sequence continues at coordinate 169,226 of KZ652376.1, read as the reverse complement.
ACCAGATATTACGATAGTGAGGATCGTTCTGAGTTAAATCCGTTAAAAAAAGTTTAAAACATCATGTTGGGAACGTATATGTTCCTCCGTCATACATTACTGCAATCTCCTCAACCACCAGATTATATACAGCACAGACCATAAAAACTATTAAATCTTAACAACTACATAACAATGGAAAAAACAATCTAACATTTAAAAAAAAACCGTGGATATTAAAATCGAAAAAAACTAAACGTAATCATATCACAGTGTCAGTGTTATCACAAGATAAGACAGCTCATATTAGAATAATACATCTCGTAAAAATTAAAAAATACAAATTAATTGCTCATAAATAATTAAGTTGCTAAGTAATTATACTATTAAAATGCTATTGTATTAAATTGATTGAATAAAAATAAAATGATCCTAAACTGTTCCTAATAAATGATCCTAATTGATTCTCTTGGAATCGAAAAGAAAGTTGCAAATTAACTGAGATACATTTTGTTTGGCGATAAAAATTATATGTATGTATATCGAACTACGATAAAAATTTGAGGGACAAACAAATTTTATTTTTTATCTGTCCCATTGAAAGGAATATATTAATACTTTACAAGCAGTAACGTGTCCTATTTTCTCTCATTAATATTAATTGAAATACCTGCTAAGACGCCCTATGGAATAAATTAGCAAAATTTAATGACCCAAAAAATAGCTCCCATCTTAGAAAATAATCTTCCAATAATCCATTAAGTTGTATAAATGACCTTTGAAATATTAACTAATAGTGATGCGATCTTTACGGACCGTAAAGAAAAATAAAATATGGAAAATTTTGAATTTTCCACTTACATCAGCCATAATTGTTTTCAAAATAGATACCAGGAAAAAAATGTCGGAGAAAAACTTACAAATTTTTACTTTCTCAAAGTAGTATTGTATACGTTATAGTGAGCAAGTAAGTTATGTGATGGCGCAAAAATTCGATTTTGAGATTTTGATGGATTTACAAGTTTCGAGGTCCTCTGAGTCTAAAAAAAAGTGGGTTTTAAAAAATGTCTGTCAGTCGTATAAAGTCTGCACAAACGCGTATATTTAAAACCTGAAGTCTCTAAAATGAAGAACTCTCTACGCTCGTTCAATAATTCGTATGTAAGAAAGCAAATCTCGAGAACAAAGTGTGTTTTGGTCTTTATGCCTGCTGCTACTACTACCATTTAGCGTTGTTATTAACATTATTATTATTCCTTTATTATTTTACATTTTTATCGAAGTCAGTATTTACATAGAAATAAAGGCCTAAACTACTGTACTTACCACAGTGTAAGGAATTTTATAGTTGAAGAATAAGTCAGAAGTGTAGAATAAATGTGTTGGTTACCGCTTCATACTTCGGACACATTATTATTTCACTGGAGTTCCTCAAGGAGTTATTCTCTTTTCACTTCTATTTCTCATTTATTATTTATAGTTTCCTTTTTATCGTTGTTCTATTATTAAAAGGCGATAAATGGATCAATAGATATTTTAAAAGCTTTATATTAAAGTTGTTTGACTGCTATTATTTCCTCTAATAATTTATTCATTTGTTTTTACTAAATGATTTTACTTATTAATGTTATAAACAATATTATCGTTTAATGATATGTGTTGCTTCACTGCCTGCGCAACTCATGGAGAAGCTCCAACCAGTGATAGACAGCGGCCACATTCCACTTCAATTGACGAGGTTAAGAAAAAAAATGTTTATTGAAGCGAGCGTATGTGAGCTTCTTACAATCAACGAAATATGCATCTTGTCTGTCTGTGTGCAACGTTTACGTGTCAACGATAACTTGAGTAAAAGTTGGCCTATTTAGTTGAAATTTGTTATACATGTTCCTTATACTAATACTCAACTAAGTTCGTTGGACAGCGCGATCCATCCAAGAGTTCGCGCGCAATGCTCGCGTAAACGTGAGCATCAAATTTAAAATTAGAATTTCAGGACGGGAAAAAATTCTATCATTACCTATTCGACGAAAAAAGACAATTTTTTTTTTCATAAATAATTTTTTTAATAAAACCAACAACGACACCGCTATGAATTAGTAAAGATCGCTAAAACTATTAAAGCGGTGACTTAGATGTTTAAAATAGAGAAAACAAAATTTTTACTGATATCTTACGTTCTGACGTAACGATTTCAATAAAACTTCATACACATCGTCTAAAGTACAATTGAAACAGACATGTAAAATTTCAACTTGATAAAAACAGAAGTTTTTAAGTAGTAAAGTGATACATTTATAATAATTGTTTAAAAGCTACTGTGGGTGGTTAAGATTCATATAGTGGTGTATTTTATAGGTTTGTTTAGGAAGTAATGCTTTGTACCGAGTACCCCCACTCTACCCCATACTGCCCTCTTCCACTTATCTTCAACTATGACATTCATTTCAGAGACTTGGGATTTTAGAATTTTGTTTGGATTATTAAAGCTCTTAATGAGTAGAGAAAGAAAATGTGCATATTATAATTTTATTTTCAAAATGGCCGCCACAAATTACCTAAAACACATAATTTAGGGTTTTAAGGCCATTATGTCAAATTAAAGATGTTTTTAAATAGGAAACGGTGATTATTAAAGCGGACACCCTAAATAAATGAGTTCTTAATGCAACACAACACTAGTAATTGAACAGTCGTTAATTAAGTTCTCCATTTCCTAGACTTGGGAATATTAAATTTTGATTGTTTGTTTCCCAATGATAACTGGGATAAAAATAGATCCATTTGAACGAAATTACAGGTACTTAGGTGTATATCAGCAGGCATATATTTGTGAAAACTTTATATAGTTTTTGGGATTTCCCTTCTTAACTTCTTCAAGATGGCGACTAATATGGTGGACGACTAAGAAAAGATTTTTTTTGTCAGCATGACATGTTACACATGATATATATTTTAAAGGTCTTGAAGAGTAGGAAAAAAATGTAATTATGTATTTACTATTAAATACATAATTTCATTTTTTTTTTTTTAAATATTTTCTGAATATTTTTGAAAATATTCAGAATTTTCAGTAAAAATATGAAAGTTTTTCCGCTGCAAATGTTTCTAGTAGCTAGTAGGCCCTAGATGGCCAATCATTTTCATCAAAAGGTTGCGTCAAACGGTTGAGTCCAGTATTGACCGTCTAGGAGTCAAACGGGTGATGATATATCAACATCAAACGGGTGATATATCAAGCGTCAAATGGGTAGTAAAATATCTTAGAGATATTCGATATTAAGCTCCAGATTAAGAAAAATTACAGAAGAATTTCTTTCCGCAAATTGTTACAAATGTACACTACAGGCATTATACACTACTGCACAGAAATGTTACTGTTTTGCAATTTATAAATTAAGATTTTTTTTAGTATCTTCTGGGATTTCATCCATACGAAGTTTTATGGAGTAATAATTACTGTGCGGAATATTTTTTAAAACTAGTTCAAGGTTCATTTTCATAATAGTTTTTATTGGCTTTTTTTATTGCTGGTAGCCGATATTATTTTTTTACTAGTACTTGGATATATGCCTTTTGTAATTAACAAAGAAATATTGTATGAGGTTTCTAATCCACCAGAATTATTTACGGAAGTTGACGGCTTAAGAAATGATTTAATTTCCGCTTTAGAACGATACGAAGGAGCCGGGGTGACCGAGCGTCTTAAGGCTCGCTCAGCTATCAATGAGTCGAGGCAATTCGAGGTCGTGGGTTCGATCCCGAGCCATGATATTCTGAATTGCATCAATGAATTGCGGAGGGTGCAGGGCGAGGGACACCCCCTATGGGGCACTCTTCCCCACGCTTTGACGCACGCTTATATAGCTTACTAATGACCACACCATACTCGCTTCGGTGATACAATGTACAAATGTATGATGTGTGAAGTAGCTGGAAATCTCCACCACGGGGCGTAAAAAGGGCCTAAGTGTAGGCCTAGTTGCAAGGTTCGAACAAGTGGTTCGTCCTACCCGTTCTAGTAGAAAGTACTAGACTACTACTACTAGAACGAACGCAAATTTTTCTTTTATATTCTTGAAATAATCAATTTTAAACCTTTTAAATTTATCAACCCTCAATAGACCCCTGAAATACTATAGAACCGTTTAAATTTCCATAGACCCCTAAGGGATCCACCATTTGACCCCGTTGGGAAACCCAGGTCTAGGGTCACCTTCAGAGATTATGTTTCATAAATTTTATTCAGAGCGCAAAAGATTTTAATATGATTAAAAATTTATTTATACTTTGATCTAATGCTGTTTTACAATAATTAAATTACTAAAGCGAATATTCCAATATATTCGTTAATAACAAATATGCAAGTTGGTGTTTCATAATGGAATACATTTCCTTTTTTGAATTTTGATAAGAAACCTTCCCACCCCCTTCTTGAAGATGATTAGACGAAAGACCGTGAAAAGTTGTTTTTTTTTTTTCTAAAAAAAGAAAATTGAAAAGTAGAAAGATATTTAAACAGGTTTATCTGGTTTTTCCGAATGACGTCAGAATTTTGGAGTAGGTAGCTCCTTGTGTGGAGCTATGTAAGTTAATTGGAAGCTCGATGGAGGAGGGGCCCGGGGCCCCCGACACAAAGACCTGAGGGGGCCTCATTGTGTCAACATCTCGGGCCCGATAATTGGGCAACTCCGTGTTACCCCGCTCCATGGCCCCCTGCAGCGTTTCATAGACTTATCACCGTCAAGTCTGCGGTCTTGTTTTCTTCACTCTAATAACGCCTTGAGACAGGTTCCTTAATTCTGCAGTCAACTGACCTCAAGGAGGTTAAAAAAAGACAGAAAGGTTACCCTATTAATAATAAACTGACGTAACGAATTCGTTACACTTTTTTTATTTCTTAGCTGAATAAACAAACACTGAATAAAAATAGACTGCCAATTGGTGTAGCACATAGCTCGCTTCCCATTATATCATGTACTTTATTGATTTTATACTATTAAAAACCATTATTGTCTAATTTGTTTAATTGCTACCCTCGTTTTTTAATGTGTGATAATTGTTTTGATTTTTTATATAAATTTAAGTATCAATTTAGCAAAAGTTAAAGAGCGCAGACCGTTCATATTAAGCTGGGGCTATCTGCGGGTTACTTTCGATAAACTATAATAGTTTCAAACAAATCAGGTTAGTACTTTTGAAGATATAGGTGTATATTTGTGCGCATATGGAGGAGAAACAAATGAGCGCATAAGGTTGGAACTTATATGGGACCAGCAATGAGCTAATTATGACATATACCATTAAAATTGGACGTTGTTTAAAGTTTATAATCATGTATAATATGTTTATTTGAAGGTGTCTCGTAACTTTTCCTCACCAAACATGAGAGGAAAAGTTACGAAGCCCACGTCCCATTTTTTTTTTCTTGTTTCTTATATGGGGTGTTTTATAAACATGGACGAATTTTAAATGCGCGCCATTTTTTATGTTAAGTTAATAGCATTGAACCTTATCATTTTTATCATCAGTTATCATTCAGATTCAGAATTGAGTTTAAGAGAGAATTGTTTAGTTTAGAATTTTTGCGTAACATGGCGCACCTAACTGTCGACCAACGTTGTTTGGTAGTCAAAATGTATTACGCAAACGGAGGTAGTCCCACACTAACGGTGCGCAAACTCCGGGCACTTATGGACCACAATGAAGCACTAACTGAGCGTGCAATACGCAAATTAATGAAGCAGTTTGAGACCAGTGGTTCAGTGAATGATGTGAAACGGACTGCGCTGAACTGAGCGTTGCTGAAAACAGCCTCTTGGTTGAAAAGGGATCGACTGGTCCGTGGACGTCCTCCAGCTTTCTCATCATTCACTGAACCAGTGGTCTCAAACTTTTTCATTAATTTGCATACGGCACTCTCAGTTGGTGCTTCATTGTGGCCCATAAGTGCCCGGAATTTGCGCACCGTTAGTGTGGGACTATCTCCGTTTGCGTAATACATTTTGACTACCAAACAACGTTGGTCGACAGTTAGGTGCGCCATGGTTACGCAACGCAACTAAACTAACCAATTCTCTCTGAAACTCAATTCTGAATGATAACTGATAGTAAAAATGATAAGTTTTAATGCTACCAACTAAACAGAAAAAAATGGTGCGCATTTCAAATTCGTCCATGTTTATGAAACACCCTATATCTTTTATAAAATTTCGAAGCTTAAGACGGGATATATATTAAGAGAGATTATCCAGGTTCATTGTCTTCTTTTATATTTTAATGATCCTTCTTCTTAAATATTTCTCTCGTTATACTGAGATATCGATTTATTATTATTTAGAACAAAAAAAAAAAAAATAGGTTTGTACAAAGGGATGAGGAAAAGGACTTGCAAAGTTCCCCTTCCTTTCTTTTCTCTTAGGGATCTATAAGTGAGATCCCCTCCTTCCTCTTACTGATAAGGGATCTAAAGCGGGATCTTTTTTAATTAGACAAAAATCCCTGGGTTGTACTTTTTTTCCTCCTTTTGCCCCTTTCTCTTTTTTTTGTTGTTGAAGAATCTAATGAAGATGGAAATACCTATAAAAAGCCCGGGGCTCAGAGGATGCTCAAAATACCCCCCCCCCAAATACCCCCCCTGGTTCCTTACAAGCCCAAAATAAGTTATCCAGGACACAACTTAATGACTTTGTCTCATGCCAAACTTGGGACTTCCCTTGAATAAGTAATTTTACAATTAGTCAATAAAATTCCTCTTCGTTAAAGCATCTAAGCCCATTACACACAAATTAAGCATTTCTTTATTTATACGTAGACTTGTCAACAACTTTTATCTAATGTTTGAAAATTAGAGTGCCACATTAACTCATTCATGTGCTATTATTGAATGGATGGTCACAGGTATATAAAATAAAGTACAATTTGATGGATTTAAAAATATTGATAGAACTAAGGACGTAGGACGATCATTAAAAACAAGTAAGGCGCGCTTCACGTAAGTACGTGAGGCGATAATCGCCGGTTTCTGTACGACTTCGTTAAAATTATCAAGTGTAATAGTTGCATATTATTTTTCTACACTTCAAATTAATTGATCAATAACTCATATCAAGATAAATTGATGTATAACATGACATGGTAAATAACAACTTTTTTTAGTCACCCGCCGTATTTGCCGCCATCTTGAAAATATTACGTTTGTTATTTTAATAGTTGCATATTCTTTTTCTACACTTTAAGACCTTTAAATTGATGTATAACATGCCATGGCAACTAAAAACTTTTTTTTAGTCACCCGCCATATTGGCCGGGCCGCCATCTTGAACTCCAAAATGCACCCAGTTACATCAAACGCCGAGGTGCACCTGTGTGCCAAATTTTATGTTTCTAGCTATAGTAGTTTATGAATTGAAACAAGCCAACGGACAAATGACACCAACGGACAGACGGAGCCGTTATATAAGGTTTCTTTTTGTACTTTGTACAGAAACCTAATAGACTGCTAATTGGTGTGACACATAGCTTCCTCGCATTCTATCACTTAATTTAGGTATTGATTTTATTTTTATTTTTTACATGAACTAAACTATCAAGTAAATAAAAGTTAAAGACAACAGACGGTTAAAATTAATCTGGGGCTATCTTCGATAAACATACATAAGTTAAGTACAAAACAGATAATTACTTTTGAAGCTATAGTCGATACTTGAACCAACAATAGACAAATCATGACTTACCATGAAAAAACGGACGTGTAGATTTTTCAAGATATTGTTGGTTCGCAAAAACTGAGTGACAGTCAGACCTACAAGGAACCAAAAATATTCCCTCATGTCTGAAACAGATTTCTGTCTTGGAATTTTTAAAATTGGAGATATAAAATATTTTCCTTCTTCACAACGATCTCACAGCTTCCTAAAAAAATCAGGGGGGAAATTAAAGAAATTTGACAATAATCGGCTATAAAATCATTATACGAAATAAGACACGAGATGCTTTTATTCATAATGTAGAGTATTTTTTTAAATTTGAGCGGTCGTAAAAATTATAGTTGACTGAAAATGTTCTCTGATATCTTAAAATAGAATTATTTCAAGGAATTGGTCAATTCGCGATGCTTGTCTTTATCTTCCATAAGGTCGAAAGCAAAAAATATAACGGGAATTAAAAGAATTTATTAGAGGATAGAAATAGTTCGAATAGGATCACAATAAAGTCTAAGTTAAAAAGCTTTGTGGTATCGTACCGACTGATAACTTGTTATCGAATATCGATAAGTAATGTTTTAACTAACAAGCTTTACTTGAAGCAAAACAAGGAATAGTTATAACGAAAGATCTTAAGAGGTAAAGTCCAAAATAAAGATTCAAGTTTAAACAATAAAATAATATAGAATAAAGTAAAATACCTGTCAACTTGAGGGGCACATAGTTTGCTCGCGTTCTATTTTGTATACTTTAGTGATATTTTACTATTGAAACCTATTATTGACAAATTTATTTAATTCAATTTTTAAGTTTTTGGTAGTTTTCTTACTACCGATA
>KZ652376.1:149008-160374 GCA_001010745.2 Gerris buenoi | reverse complement strand
CTATAACTAGAAACATGAAATTCGGCACACAGGTGCATCTTGGCATTTGTGACAACTGGACACTTTTTCAATTTTTTACACAATTTATTAAAATTAAAATTTTCAAGATGGCGGCCAATATGGCGGGGGATAAAAAAAAGTTTTTAGTTACCATGACATGTTATACATCAATTTAAAGGTCTTGAAGTGTAGAAAAAGAATATATGCAACTATTACACTTAATAATTTTAACTTTAATCGTACAGAAATCGGCGATTATCACCTCACGTGCTTATGTGAAGCGTGCCTTACTTGTTTAAGACTCAAAACTGTTTTGATTTTTTACATTAATTATAGTATTAATTTTGCCAAATTCAAGGAGCGCAGATGGTTTAAATTCATTCAATCATCAATTAATTCAATCTATACACCAAATCAGAAAACGAAAAATATTGTTCCAATCGTGTTACGCAAATAAAGAGCATTAGTTTAATTATACAACGAATGGAATAGTAAATAATATTGTTCATTCACGTGAATTATTAATTAAAAAATGTATATTCATACAGTTCAGTTCATCATCTATTTATACCAATAAAAATTATGGAATCTTATTCAGTATAAGCTATCTTTCATAACTCTACAACGAATATAGATTCTAGTTTACATACACATGACCCATATTGGATGTGTGATGTGGAACAGGACCTAGTAGCGTTGAACATTAGAAGATTTACAGCAAAGGTTGCTAATGAATGAATGGAGGAAAATTGTCCAGGATACCAAAAACGACAAGACTGTAGTGCCGGATATACATGTATGCACTTATTAAAAACTTTAAACACATTATATATTTCTAAAAAACAGTCGAAACAATTTTATGAAATTTTCAAAAACTATAAAGTTAAACAATTGAGATGCACCAGTGCCGAATTTCTTTTGGTCAATTTTTACGCTAGTTATCGGAACAAACAAACTATTTTAAAAACCCTAATTCTTTTAAATGAAGTACTAACTGCGCTCAAAGATAAAAAAAAGGAGTTAAAAAACAAATTATACTAAACAAGATTTGAACTCACAATCTGCATTTTGTATGCATTAGATTACCAAGATATAATATTTTAATATGAGATATGCTATATGTATATGCTTTACTAAATATAATGATAAAAGTATAAATAAATGGGAATGACATGTTTTAAAAAGATCTCTTGTTTTTATTTTTACATCACTTGAATCTTTATTTTATTTTTTTTTTTTCAAAAATTGTGAAGTGGTGATGGGATGGTTTATTAGTCCGAACGGATCAATATGGAAAACTCAACCCAGTTTTAATTACTTCAACTTCATGACTTTATCTAAACCAAATAAAAAAGAACATTTATCTCTCTAGACTTCCGTCTAGCAAAAAACGTAAAAAAATCATATCTATAGCACTGAAAAGCTTTTAATGGTTATTTAAGTAGATTTTTTTAAAAAAAGACTCACAGAAAAATTAAAACGCAGTAATTTTATAACATTATAAAGTTACCCCCAAGAGATTATGAAATTCGTTGGTCTTGAATAAGTTAATGATTTACTTATAATATTTATGAACAAATATGTAATGATATATTAAGAATGTCTATTAAGGTCAAGATAAGAAGAAAGAATTCGTCAAGCGAATTTTATTAGACTAAAACACAATTAGTGGTGGACTAAGGTGTTTGAGGAACGGTTCATAACTGAATATTTAAGTCGCTGAATGCATAGGTCAATTATATACAACATTAAAATTATTAGATACAGTCAATTATAAATTAATCGCATAAAACCTCTTAATTTTGTATAAAAATACGTGTGGAGTCGCGGGACTCGTTAGGAACGAAGTTCCTTACGCTTTCCATTAAATATAAATGATAGAATCACACTGTTAAGTATACGTTGCTAACTACTTATAATATGGAGTAAGAAAATATACAAAATGAATAATAACTTACTATTTGTACTTAGCGAAGATAAGGCGAAATTAAATGAAAATCATGTTTGTTTTTTTATTAAAGCGAGCTTCTTGCAAGAAATATGTATAGCATATTGAGAAAATAGTTAATTATGACGAGTTGATAGTTAGAGAAGATGGTTGTAGAGAGGGAACAGGATTGTTCCCTAATCCTCGCTTCAAGGCCAAACTCAATTTAAAATATTATAAAATATATCACTTCACTACTCAAAAACTTCTGCTTGTATCAGGTTAAAATTTTACATGTCAATTAATTGTACTTTAAACGAAGTGGAATCTTAGGTTAAAACATTGATTTCTCTATTTTAATAATTTAGTTCCGGTTTCATAAATTTAGCGATCTTTAACACTTCAAAGCGGTGTCGGTGTTAGTTTTATTTAAAAAGGTTGTTTGTCTTACTGAATAGATCAAGTTACAATTTTTTCCCGTCCTAAAATTTTAATTTTACATTTGAAGTTAACGTTTACACGAGCGTTGTGAGCGAACAATTAGGAGGGGATAACGTTGTCCAACGAACTCGTCATGGGCATTAGTAAAATGGACATGTGTACCAAATTTCAAATTGTGTACCAATTTTTAAATTGGTCATATTTTACTCAAGTTATCATTATCGGTCGATTTCGTGACGGTCAGTTTTGTGACGGTCGTTTTTTGCGGGTTCCCTCCTGGGTTCCAGACCAAGTAACGTGCCATAAGCCATAAGGGACTTCGTTCCAATAATTCAATATGATAAGAAAAAGTAAAAAACAATTAATTCAATGGTAAGATAATAACTTCGTAGACTCCGTGGTTGGTCTTATGGTGTAGATCTAGGTCTTCCATCGGTCACTATCGGAAGTCCTATAACTTCATTGTAGGATATTTATCGTACAATTTAATTATTCCATACATTTTCGTAATAATTCTCCCTACATTACGTCCTTGTTTGAGGTCACCTTACTTAATACACTTTTGAAGTTACTTCGAAAACATATATGGCCAATAAAAGCTGTTTAATAACGTTAAGATTCACATTTAGTCTCATTTTAGGTTCGTTATTATACAGGCAATATTGGTTAGGTCTGATCCAGTGGTTTCCAAGAACCTGCTTTAAAATAGCATTTAGACAGAGTTCTCCACAAGAATCTTAAGATGTAAAAGAGATTGAACAATTTTCGCAAAGATGTCTTTTGCACGATTGAGAAAGTCAGATGTAACGAACGTAAAAATTGATTAATAATATTGCTAAGATATTATAAATGAAGTTTCAATGCTGATGAACTCACAAATGACGAATGAAACAAAATTATTGATCAAATATTGTCGACTGTAAAGATAATGAAGAAAGGAACAACCAATCCGGAATATGACTAAAAAATTTTAAATCACATTGTTAATTTTTCTTTTGAATTTATTGATCAAGTTCATATTTTTTAGCAAGAGGATTTAGGTAAAGAAATAGGTGGAGAACATAAGGTGAGTGAATGACTGAGTTTGTGAAGCCCGACACTTATTGGAGTTTGGTAACTTGTTTGAGAGTAGCAACTAAGTTGCTAATGATTCTTATCATGAGCAAGGTCCTTGAGAATGGCATTGGTTTTTGTGAATCCCGACACTTTTTGGAGTTTGGTAGCTTGTTTAAGAGTATCAACTGAGGTGCTCTTGATTCTTGCTTGACAATGATCCCTAAAATTGTTTCGAAATGTTGGGCTTTACAAAATTTCTGGGAAAATCTAGAATTATTTGAATGAATTTATGGTTAACTTAGTGCGTAGGCTTCCGCTTGTAGATTCGTCATGAATAGCTTGGGTTTCCGGTGAACAAAGTCACAAGGATAAGAAGTCCAACGTTTCGCTTCAACTACTGGAAGCATATTCAGGGGTGTGTGGTGCATCGTGATGTTGACTCGAAGCAAACACAAGATGAACTGATTCAACATCACGATGCACCACAACCCTGAAGATGGATTTCAATCCCTTCGTGACGCGGATTTCATCGGAAACCCAAGCTGTTTATGAATTTATGGTTATTTGTTTTTTAATGATATGACCACTGGTATAAAATGACGTTGAAGTACCTCGGTGATATCAGAGGCAGACGGGACCCTTGAATGAAGGTCGGTGAAAGATGTGTCCCTGAGGAAATGAGCCGGTGCATGGTGGGCTTGGAGGAGGTCTAGCTTCCGCTTGAACTGCTGATGAAGATCGGCCTGCCCGTGAGTGGCACTGGCCTGCAAGTTCTGCTTGCGGATATTCCGCCTGGCTTGGCGTGACGCTAGTGAGGCTCCTCCAGCCGCAGCGTACATAGGCAGCTTCTACCTCTTGCAGCGCACCATCTTAAATCTGAAACAAACCATTATCATATCATTAGCAAGTGCATTCAACAATCACGTTTAAAATGATCATTATTATGGAGGTCATACGGGAGCCCAGGGTAACCGAGCGTATTAAGGCGCTCGCTCAGCTATTAATAAGTCCAGGCAACTAGAGGTCGATTCTGTGCCATGATACTCTGAATTGCATCAATGAAATGCGGACGGTCAGGGCGAGGGACACCCTTTATTTATGGGGACTCTTCCCCCACTCTTTGATGTGGGTCCAATCCGCATCATGATGATGCGTAATTTGTATCCATGGTTCGAGGATGGAGCAGGGCGAGGAACACCCTTTATGAGGACTCTTCCCCCACGATTTGACGCACGCTTATATAGCTTACTAATTACCACACCATACTCGCTTCGGCGGTACAATGTACAAATGTATAATATGTGAAGTAGCTGGAACTCTCTACCACGAGGCGTAAAATGGGCTTAAAAGATGGCCTAATTGCAAGGTTTGAACAAGTGGATCGTCCTACCCGTTCTAGTAGGAAATACTAGACTACTACTACTACTACCCATGAAAAATCTTTGCCTGAGACAAGTCTCGAAACACAAACTTCGTTACACGCAATTTCGTTTATCCAAGCCAATTTACCTACTCTAGAAGAAGGAAGTTTCTCTTGGATTTCATCGGAAACCCAAGCTGTTTATGAATTTATGGTTATTTGTTTTTTAATGATATGACCACTGGTATAAAATGACGTTGAAGTACCTCGGTGATATCAGAGGCAGACGGGACCCTTGAATGAAGGTCGGTGAAAGATGTGTCCCTGAGGAAATGAGCCGGTGCATGGTGGGCTTGGAGGAGGTCTAGCTTCCGCTTGAACTGCTGATGAAGATCGGCCTGCCCGTGAGTGGCACTGGCCTGCAAGTTCTGCTTGCGGATATTCCGCCTGGCTTGGCGTGACGCTAGTGAGGCTCCTCCAGCCGCAGCGTACATAGGCAGCTTCTACCTCTTGCAGCGCACCATCTTAAATCTGAAACAAACCATTATCATATCATTAGCAAGTGCATTCAACAATCACGTTTAAAATGATCATTATTATGGAGGTCATACGGGAGCCCAGGGTAACCGAGCGTATTAAGGCGCTCGCTCAGCTATTAATAAGTCGAGGCAACTAGAGGTCGATCCTGTGCCATGATACTCTGAATTGCATCAATGAAATGCGGACTGTCAGGGCGAGGGACACCCTTTATTTATGGGGACTCTTCCCCCACTCTTTGATGTGGGTCCAATCCGCATCATGATGATGCGTAATTTGTATCCATGGTTCGAGGATGGAGCAGGGCGAGGAACACCCTTTATGAGGACTCTTCCCCCACGATTTGACGCACGCTTATATAGCTTACTAATTACCACACCATACTCGCTTCGGCGGTACAATGTACAAATGTATAATATGTGAAGTAGCTGGAACTCTCTACCACGAGGCGTAAAATGGGCTTAAAAGATGGCCTAATTGCAAGGTTTGAACAAGTGGATCGTCCTACCCGTTCTAGTAGGAAATACTAGACTACTACTACTACTACCCATGAAAAATCTTTGCCTGAGACAAGTCTCGAAACACAAACTTCGTTACACGCAATTTCGTTTATCCAAGCCAATTTACCTACTCTAGAAGAAGGAAGTTTCTCTTAAAAAAAAATTACGTGAGGTAAAAATTAAACTTATTTATTCGTAAAATATACCTATTTCACTATCTATTAACTAATTAATGTTATATATTTAACAGATATATCGGCACAATGTTCAACATTCACATGGTATGATGATCGCGGGGTCTAAACGCTTGACTTTCGTATAGGAAAATGGGAAGTCATAGGTTCGAATCCCGTCTAGGTCAGATCATTTTTTATAAGCACACTCCCTATCGTCACTTATAGAAGGGGTAACAGAAGAGATTGCCGATCTCACTGCCCCCCTTGATGGTGGTGACCTTATATAATTAGTTTCAAACTATAATAATGTGGTGTGGTGTGAAGAGTGATTGATGAAATGGAGTCACGCACAACTCACATAATAATGGGTATTCATTTTAACTGAACCATTAATTTTATCCACTTATAAGTGGTTTCTTTTTTTAGAGTAATCATGATGATATGATACAATAATAATTAATCTCTTTATAAGCCTAAGACAAGTTTCTGCTTCGAAAATCCGTCCTCACCACCTTTCCCCATCCCGTTTCCGGTCATGGTTTTTCAAATGAGGTAGCGCTCCATTTTATTTTTAAATTTAGTTCGAAGAATTTCGAAGTTCGAAGAGAGCCAGGGTGTCGAACGTCTTAAGGCGCTAGCTCAGCTATCAATGAGTCGAGGCAACTCGAGTTTGTGGTTTCGATCCCGAGCCATGATACTCTGAATTGCATAAATGAATCGCGGACGGTGCAGGGCGAGGGACACCCCCTATGGGGCACTCTTCCCCCTCGCTTTGACGCACGCTTATATAGCTTACTAATGATCACACCATACTCGCTTTGGTGGTACAATCTACAAATCTATGATGTGTGAAGTGGCTGCAACTCTCTACCACGGGGCGAAAAAGGGCCTAATTGCAAGGTTCAAACAAGTGGTTCGTCCTAACCGTTCTAGTGTACTAGACTACTACTACTACTACTAGTTCGAAGAACTTTCATTTCGAAGTCCAACTCCCCTTCTCTCATTCTAAATAGAGCAAAAGCTATCCTTTCTAGGATGGGTCTAAATAGTGCAAAACCCATTCCTTCTAGGATGGGTCTAAATAGGGCAAAACCCATCCTTTCTAGGATGGCCTAAATAGCGCAAAACCCATTCCTTCTAGGATGGGTCTAAATAGAGCAAAATCTATCCTTTCTAGGATGGGTCTAATTAGTGCAAAACCCATCCTTTCTAGGATGGCCTAAATAGCGCAAAACCCATTCCTTCTAGGATGGGTCTAAATTAGGCAAAACCCATCCTTTCNCTACAAATCTATGATGTGTGAAGTGGCTGCAACTCTCTACCACGGGGCGAAAAAGGGCCTAATTGCAAGGTTCAAACAAGTGGTTCGTCCTAACCGTTCTAGTGTACTAGACTATTACTACTACTACTACTAGTTCGAAGAACTTTCATTTCGAAGTCCAACTCCCCTTCTCTCATTCTAAATAGAGCAAAACCTATCCTTTCTAGGATGGGTCTAAATAGTGCAAAACCTATCCTTTCTAGGATGGGTCTAAATAGCGCAAAACCCATTCCTTCTAGGATGGGTCTAAATAGGGCAAAACCCATCCTTTCTAGGATTGGTCTAAATAGGGAAAAACCTATCCTTTCTAGGATGGGTCTAAATAGGTCAAAACCCATCCTTTCTAGGATGGGTCTAAATAGCGCAAAACCCATTCCTTCTAGGATGGGTCTAAATAGGGCAAAACCCATCCTTTCTAGGATTGGTCTAAATAGGGAAAAACCTATCCTTTCTAGGATGGGTCTAAATAGGTCAAAACCCATCCTTTCTAGGATTGGTCTAAATAGGGCAAAACCCATCCTTTCTAGGATGGGTATTGCCATAAATATAGTTACTTCTATACCCCCCCCCCATCAATCAATTGTTGTTGAAAAAATCTCTTATCACTGTTTGATTACGATTACGACTGTTATTGTAAATGTTAACTTTCTGGGAATAGCAGTTTATTCCATATATAATTGGATTATTATTAGGAATTATAGTTAGTAAAGTTTACGATAACGACAATTACTTGAGTAAAAGTTGACCGATTTAGTTGATATTTAGTAGTATTCGTGTTCTAATTATGCTCACACTAAGTTCGTTGAACACCGTTATCCGTCAATGTAAAATGTAAAATTGAAATTTCAGGGCGAGAAAAGATCAACACCTATTTGATAAGACAAAAATTTTTTTTCAAATAAATTTTTGTAGTAAAACCAATAAAGATACCCCTATGATGTGATAAAGATCGTTAAAACTGTTAAAGCGAACCTAAACGTTTAAAAGAGAAAAACGTTTTTTCCGGTATTTTAGTTCTTTATTAACGAACGTAACGATATTAATAATTATTAAACGATTCAAANCCTTTCTAGGATGGGTCTAAATAGCGCAAAACCCATTCCTTCTAGGATGGGTCTAAATAGGGCAAAACCCATCCTTTCTAGGATTGGTCTAAATAGGGAAAAACCTATCCTTTCTAGGATGGGTCTAAATAGGTCAAAACCCATCCTTTCTAGGATGGGTCTAAATAGGGCAAAACCCATCCTTTCTAGGATGGGTCTAAATAGTGGTATTCGTGTTCTAATAATGCTCACACTAAGTTCGTTGAACAACGTTATCCTTCAATGTAAAATGTAAAATTGAAATTTTAGGGCGAGAAAAGATCAACACCTGTTTGATAAGACAAACATTTTTTTTCAAATAAATTTTTGTAGTAAAACCAATAAAGATACCTCTATGATGTGATAAAGATCGTTAAAACTGTTAAAGAGAACCTAAACGTTTAAAAGAGAAAAACGTTTTTTCCGGTATTTTAGTTCTTTATTAACGAACGTAACGATATTAATAATTATTAAACGATTCAAAAATTGCTTATATCATAAAAGGAACTTAATTTCCAAATTTTAAACTTATATAGTGCTATCGATTTTTGGAGAGATCGTCATATTGTCATATATTGTACGTTTAAGTGAAAAAAAGATAAATTAGATTATATATGCTTCAAGTCTAATATGTAACAGCATTATGTATAATATCTAGGTAGTTGGTACAAGACGTAATGTATATTATATATTTTAATTTTTTTTAGTGCATCAAAACAAGCTTAGTGCATGTGTTTCTAAGTGTAATATAGGTTAGTTACATCATCTTGGAGGGCTTCTTTCGACCTTGTAACACAGTTAATGATGTATAAAACGTTCAAATCTACTTATTGAATTTCCTTTTTTACCAAAGATATAATTATATGACTGAACTTTAGATAAGTACCCTCGTAAAGTGGGATATTTAGTCCAAAGTACAGGGTCAAAGGGATATCACAGTCCATTATAAAAGTGATAATATCCCTTAGTCTAATCAACTATTAAGATAAAGGAATGTCATATGTATATATGTCACTTGAGTGTATAAAAGTGATATCCTTTAGTCTAATTATCTATTCATGTTTTACGATTTTGGTAGTATTCATACTCCTGAAAGATTAAATTTTAATTTTAATCAAATTATAATTATTATTAACTACGGGAAATAGACAGAGAAAAGCAGACTCCAGCGCCGGGATTTGAACCACACATTGAAACACTATTTCCCGTAGTTAATAATAATTATAATTTGATTTAAATTAAAATATAATTATCTATTAAGACAAAGGAATTTCACTTGCGTTTATAAAAGTGATAATATCACTTAGTCTAATCAACTATTGAAACAAAGTAATGTCACACTTGTGCATATAAAAGTAATAATATCCCTTAGTCTAATTAACTATTAGGACAAAGGAATATCACACTTGAGTATATAAAAGTGATAATATCTCTTAGTTAAATTAACCAGCCTNATATGCTTCAAGTCTAATATGTAACAGCATTATGTATAATATCTAGGTAGTTGGTACAAGACGTAATGTATATTATATATTTTAATTTTTTTTAGTGCATCAAAACAAGCTTAGTGCATGTGCTTCTAAGTGTAATATAGGTTAGTTACATCATCTTGGAGGGCTTCTTTCGACCTTGTAACACAGTTAATGATGTATAAAACGTTCAAATCTACTTATTGAATTTCCTTTTTTACCAAAGATATAATTATATGACTAAACTTTAGATAAGTACCCTCGTAAAGTGGGATATTTAGTCCAAAGTACAGGGTCAAAGGGATATCACAGTCCATTATAAAAGTGATAATATCCCTTAGTCTAATCAACTATTAAGACAAAGGAATGTCATATATATATATGTCACTTGAGTGTATAAAAGTGATATCCTTTAGTCTAATTATCTATTCATGTTTTACGATTTTGGTAGTATTCATACTCCTGAAAGATTAAATTTTAATTTTAATCAAATTATAATTATTATTAACTACGGGAAATAGACAGAGAAAAGCAGACTCCAGCGCCGGGATTTGAACCACACATTGAAACACTATTTCCCGTAGTTAATAATAATTATAATTTGATTTAAATTAAAATATAATTATCTATTAAGACAAAGGAATTTCACTTGCGTTTATAAAAGTGATAATATCACTTAGTCTAATCAACTATTGAAACAAAGTAATGTCACACTTGTGCATATAAAAGTAATAATATCCCTTAGTCTAATTAACTATTAGGACAAAGGAATATCACACTTGAGTATATAAAAGTGATAATATCTCTTAGTTAAATTAACCAGCCTAACAAAAACACTTATGTAAAAAATAAGCGAAATCTCGCGTAAAAAGCTTATCATAGGTGTAGCCAAGTTTCCCTCACCCAAGTAAGTTCTACTAGGTCTGATTTATCCAGTACAAGTAAATGAAGTGATTGTCCCTTATTTCTGATAAATATTTGTCCCCTAAATATTTGAAATAGGTGAATTCGATGTTTCAAACAGATAAATTATACGTTTAAACTTGGTGTATTAGATAATTGAACAAAATGAATTAGTACGTTTGAACCATGTGAATTAGATTTCGAAAACAGAAAAAGGAAAATTAGATGTTTGAATCAGTTTGAACTTAGTTTAATTGTTTTTTTTTCTTTTCCTTTTCCTTAATGACGTCGTGTCACGGGATATCAGGTGGCTGAGTGTTCTACGTTGTTTGAGTATCTTGTAGGAGGTTGTGACGTCAGTAGACCTCTAGATCTCGAGGAAATAAGGTGGCTTGTAATCAGGTAGAGAGCTTTCTCGTCCAACAGGCAATTAAAGTGATTACACGACACTTGGAGCAACAGCCACCAGGTGGCACTGTGTAACAATCTAACCCTTACACTTTAGCACTGTCCTGTACTTCACAGCTGTGCCCTCTACTATACAGCCACCAGGTGGCACTGTGTAACAATCTAACCCTTACAATATAGCACTGT
>KZ652376.1:126351-136570 GCA_001010745.2 Gerris buenoi | reverse complement strand
GGACACGAAAAATTTCGATGTTTTTTGACAAAATGGCGCCGAAAATTAAACACTTTCCCCAAGTGGTATATATATTATTTTGTTTATAATAAAATATGTATTTATTCCAAGTGTATATATATTTATATTTGTAATCTACTCTTCAATACCTTTCATTTGATACCCCACTCAAAATTTAAAAAAAATAAAAATTTTCTCGCGATGTGAATTATCCGCCATTTTGAATTTGAACAGCTGATTATTTTGAGTTCTCTATATTTTTCCTGTGTGCGCGTCAAAACGATCTTTAATACTGGTAAGTTTCACGCTTTTATCTCTTTTGGATCAAAAGTTATTGGAACCGTACAGAGTGACAGACGGACACAGGAACGAAACTATAAGGGTTTCTTTTTTTTGGTTTTACCAACGAAACCCTAAAAAAAAAGATTTAAATTTCAGGAATCGAATATGAATTTGCATTACAAATGTTTTGAAGCCATTGCAATATCTTAATTTTCTTCGACAATTCGCTAAAAGAACTTGTTGAAGCATAGTGAATTAGTGATTAGTGAAGTCTTAATGATAATTTCTTATTATTGGGTTTCAACGCTATTTCTTGTAATAAGTCTTTATTGAGAATGACAATTTAATTAATTTATAAAACAAATCAACGATAAATAATGTCAGGGTATGACATGGTATACTAACACTTATTTTCAAAATATCATACTCGTATGATACATACTTCAGTATTCAGATTGAGTTTGGAGTAAAGTGAAGGCCATGTAAACAGATTTCTAGCGAAGAGAATTCGAAAAAAAGGGACTTTGAAAGGTTAGAGGTCATACTCGGGATGGCAAGAATTGATCAATAGCTGCAGGTTGCACACCCCTTCCACATTTCCTGTTCCAGTCTGCACCTCATCCCACCTAGGTCGTTTCCCGTCTCTCCATATCATCATATCCATGTCATACAACCAAGGCACGCACTCCTCGTATGAAAATTTACTCCCGTATAAGTTGCTACGTTTGCACGCCATTCCCTCATAACTGGGTATGTTGCCTGACATTTTGAAAAAAATAAATCTAACATCAAAACTTTTTTTTAATGCAATATATATATATTAAATATAAATTAGATAAATTATGGTTTTGATAACATGATAAGAAAAATACATCGATAATTTTCCGGTTATATAATAGTTTGCTGGCTGTATACATGACAGGTACAATTAAATAAAATTAATGAGAAAATAACGATCATTAGTGTTTTTTATTACTATTTTAATGATGATAATTTATTATTATACACATTATTATTAACACTTGTTTTAATGGTAACTAATTTATATCATTTACTAGCTGGATACCCGTGCTTCGCTACGGAGTGTTTTTATATTTGATAAGTTTATAAACTACCAGGAAAGCATACAAATTATTTTACTATTCGAGAATATCTAGATTCTATCCCTCCTACTTATACCCCCCACCTCTTTGATAATTTAATTTGCAAATATCCTAAATTTATCCCCCTCCTAAATGAAAATATGACAAAACTGTAGGTACATAACAACAATTACTGTACTCTTAAAGAGCATTTCAACGATATGCATCATGAAGATGAAGGGTATTTATTACTTGTACCCCGTACCCCTTTGAAAAATTTATAGTTCGAAAATTTGTGGACAGTTACCTTCCCCTTGCTTTGAAGGTCAAGTGTGCAAATTTTCATCGAGATCGGGCTAAAACTGTAGATTTGTATAAAAAATTATACATATGTATACGCACTTATGATGAATTTTATATACATATAGAGATATAGATATAAATTTCCATTTTACCTCTCCCCTTCTAAATGAAAGTAAGACAAAACTGTACTTAAGAACAATTACTTTTCTCTTAAACAGCTTTTCAACGTTTTGTATCATGAAGGGTATCCAGTATCCATGACTTTGTCATTTGTACCCCGTAAACATTACAACAATTATTACTGTACTCTTAAAGAGCATTTCAACGATATGCATCATGAAGATGAAGGGTATTCATTACTTGTACCCCGTACCCCTGTGTACCAAAATTGTAATTTCGTAATCTCATGTAGGCAGTGACCTTCACCTTATTTTGAAGGAAAAGTGTGTAAATATTCATCAAATTAGGATAAAAGACATACCATCATACTGATACTCTTCTTTTTATATAAGATATAGCTATATTTTTCAATTTTACTCCCCTCCTAAGTGAAAATATGATAAAACTGTACATAACAACAATTACTGTACTCTAAAAGAGCTTTTCAACGATATGCATCATGAAGGGTATTCATTACTTTGACATTTGTACCCCGTACCCCTGTGTACAAAAATTAAATTTCGAAAATTCATGTTGATAGTTTTTTTCCCCTTGCTTTGTAGGCCAATTGTGCAAATTTTCGTCAAGATCTGACTACAACTGTAGATTTTTATAAAGAACATACATTCGTTAACTTTTATATATATATGGCCGCCATCTTGAATCAAAATGCCCGCTTGGTACACCATTTATCTAAAGTTACTAACTTCATAAAAAGGAGCTAACTTCTAAATTTTAAGGTTCTAGTGCAAATAGTTCCGGAGATATTGTCTTGTAGAATTTTGTGTATAAATGGCCGCCATTTTGAATCAAGATGTCAGATTTTAAAAATATTTCTTAGCGAGCACCTAAGAGGTTAGAGGAACGCACCTACAAAATTTCATGGTCGTAGGTCCAGTGGTTTCAGAGATATCGTGATGTGTCAGTGAGTCAGTCAGTCAGTGAGTGGTATTTGGATTTTATATATGTATATAGATTAAGCTTACCTGTCAAATAAATCAAAGAATAAGGATTCTAAATAAATAAAAAATCATAAGGAGTTTTGAAATGTATAGACTTTCTTAATTATAATTATCTTGAATTTAGTTACACAATTTTTTTGAGAGACACATAGGAACTGTTCCAACATCAGACATTACGTCATTAAGAGGTTGGCTCGGCATAACACCATGTCCTGCATCGTTTCGTCGCATCCGACTCATCAGGGGTCCGACGATGCCCACCCAACTCTGGACCTATACCAGATCAAGAAGTTCAGATATAGGACGGAGATGAGCGTGCTCTCATACCACCATATTTGCTTGGCTGGCAAAACATATCAGCAATATAATACTATGTTTGCTCACTGCATTAGGCTACACAATTTTTATGAGAGACACCAAGAGATGTGCAACGCAAGCGTGACACATAGGAACAACATCAGACATTAGATCATTAAGATGTTGGCTCGGCAAAAAAATTGTTTAGCGTATGGCAGTGTGCAAACACGGTATTACATTGCTGATATCTTGAATTGAATTGACACTATGACGAGCAAGCTGCGCAAGAAAGAGCATGAAACCCCTTCTCACCTTACTAGCAGCCGTGCTGCATTAATTCACCTGAGCTGGAAAATCTTTAGCTTAGCAATTCTGCCAACTTAAGAACTAAGGTTACTTTACCTAAGCAAGGTACTTAGTTTATGTGGATCTGTCACCCTGCTTACTGGTTAGAGCACTATTAGAACACTAACACACATACAATACAACACACAACAACACTGCATGTGTTGTCTCATTGCAGCAGACTTTATTTTTAAAGTCCCTCCCGGGAAAAAATTGTAAGGAACTTATTAAGCTGGATAAGTCAAGAAAAAATGAAACAAAATACCAACAGAAACGAGTAAAAGCAAACTTTAAAATTCCCATTAAACCCAAATAGTCCAGGAGATAGCGTGCAAAAAAGTGTCTTACGGACATCAAGCTAGAATTTTGTGTGTAAGTAAATGTTTTGGTGCCTTTTAAGAGTATGTTGTCGGTTAAGTTCGTCTGCGGGACATAGCTTGTCTGGCAATAGGCATTTGAATTTGAAATAAACAAACCAGCGGAGAGCCACCATGTCCTGCCCTTTTTGGTGGACAATGTGATTTTAATGATCCTGAGTACGAAATTAGTTAGTAGAAAAAAAATCAAGTTGATGATAGTTCGTCACAGTTAGTCACTATAGGTTAGTTAGTCAAATAATACTCCAAATCAAAGAGGCCCTCTATTAATTGACGGACTACCATCAACTTGATTTTTGGTCTACAGACAAATTTAGTACTCAGGGTCATAGAAATCACATTGTCCACAAAAAAGGGCAGGACATGGCCGCTCGCCGCCGGTTTGTTTATTTCAAATGCCTATTGCCAAGCTATGTCCCGCAGACGAACTTAACCGACAACATACTCTTAAAAGGCACCAAAACATTTACTTATTCACAAAACTCTAGCTTGATGTTAGTCAGACACTTATTTACACGCTATCTTCTGGACTAAAAAGTATTAAAAAATAAAATTTGTATTTTAGACAGATAAGCGATAGCATAAATAGATAGAAAATGCAAAACCAGTTGTTTTTACGTTGTATTACAAATAAGCATTTAACTTCCAAATCTTCTTCATGTTGTATCATATACTTACGGCTAGTAAAAAAAATTAGGGTCGGTTATAATGTTGGTTTAATAGGTTTGTTTACGTTAGTGGTCAAGACAAGACAAAGGTTTAGTAGGAATGTTTAATGCTTTGTTCATATTCTTATTGTAAAATCCTACCAAGGGAGGTATTATGTTACGAGTTAATGCTAGCATTGCGGTCAGGGACTCTGGCCAGCAGATTAAGGCAGTATATTGCGAGTTTCTCTTGCCTTGTATCCCAAACCTGTATTAAGCTTGTTGCCTCAAGAGAGGACCATAATTAATACTTTGGGAGGCGTTTCTAAGTCTTTGTCCGACACGAACCCTTTTCCTTCCGCTTTTGTTAACTTCCATTTTCAAAGTCCCTGAAGAGAGAAAAAAAGTTAACTTTTCTTCAAGGTGAAATTTCACAATATTTAACGTAAAGAAATCATATACTTAAATACTTTTTAAAGTAGCAACTTTATCAAGTATTATCGTGATCAAAAACTACAGTATAATGTTCAACTCTAAAAACTGTTAGATTCAATGTTAAAGGTAAGTTAAAACTCGCTTTTAAAATTCAACCAGACACAAAGTCAATCGATCTTTTCAAGGGGTTGAGTTTTACTTTCCCCTCTCATTTTACCCTCCCCCCTGATTATTTCTTACCTTACATTACAAAGGTAAAATTAATTCAACAGTCTGAACACTACAACAACAAAAAAAGAACCAAGGAAAGAACAATGGTTGTAAATGTCTGACCTTCACCTTTTTTTAAAAAATCTTTAAGTACAACCTATAAAACCTAACTGAAAACCAGTTAACTTTTAACCCCCCTTTGAGAAAATTATATACTAACTTAATGTAAGTAGAGAGAAAAAAAATTGCATTGTTTTAAATTTGTCATGATTAAATTATACTTTCAGTCGATTTTTCTTATGTTTCAAGAAAGTCTAAATTGTTTGGTTTAATTTAAATTGTATATTGTCCTTTGAAGATGTGTTTTTAATAAAATTTTGACTCACTTCCTCTATATTATGTAAAATGAATAATTGATAATTCAAATTTTAGCCCATTTAAAAACCAATTCAACCTTATTATTAGTAGATTTTTTAGAAAAAAATAATGATTGAACTGAGATACACGGTGCGGTCGATAATTGCTGGCAGCAAGAGATTTTATCCCAGTTTTATCCCTGTTTTTATATAACCAGTACAGTAATTTGTATGATCTATATATTTAAGTGATTATATATGCTTGATTTGTACAAAGGAAAGTTGATATTCCTTTATCAAAAATAATACATTCCAGTAAAGCCTGCACTCTTTTCTAACCTCTTCCCCTCACATCACCGTATTCCTCAGCTTTACCAAAATGATAATTGATAGCTACGAAAGATCGAGATTTGATCGTCCGTGTATAATCAGCTACAGTTTTCTCTGATTTGCCCTCGTCAGGGAATCTAGACATTCATTTTTAGAGTTTCGTTGGTATAACCAAAAAAAGAAACCCTTATAGTTTCGTTCCTGTGTCTGTCTCTCTGTCTGTCTGTCACTCTGTACGGTTCCAATAACTTTTGAATCAAAATAAATACAAACATTAAACTTTCCCTCCCCCCATACTAATTTCATGATTGCAATACCAACAAAACCCTTTTTATGTGAGAAATCACGCACAACCATTTTATTTTATTTTAATCTAAAACTTTTATTTATTTATTGTCTGTTGGGCGAAGTGAATTCTTTGTTTGCTAAAATAACCAGATTGATTTTGAACACGAAATTTGGCATACAGGTGCATCTCAGCATTTGTGACAAGTGACAATAAACTATATCATTATTAAATTTTACACTTAATAGTTTTAAGATGGTAGCCAATATGGTGCCCACCAAACTACTCATTTGTTTATTTGTTACCTTTGTCACGGTTCTAGACAACTTTACTCTATAATGGACCAAGTATTTACTATGTTTTTATTAGCTTGCTTTCTTCTTTGTTTGTTTGTTTGTTTCTTTGTTTGTCCAGAACAAATCTCGCAATCGATTTTTAACTAACTTCCCGAGTAGCTAGATATTTGAAACTTTTAGAATAGCTCAGATCACTTTAATACTTCTAGCCATCTTTCAGCAAAATTTAATTCGTTTTCAGCACATTGTGCTGAATGGAAAGTTAGTTCGGGAAAAATCCGCAAGTTATTTTATTGGTTTTGACATGTCCCATACAATCTTCTTTTTGATAAGTTTTAAATTTATGATTTTGACAGAAAATTTAAAAACGTAGTATATAAAAAGTTCTTTTTATCTTGCAATTATTAGTTCTCACCTCTATTTGTCCATGTGATCTTCATCGAGCTTAATATTCAAATCTACTCATATTTTTTATGTTTTCTAGCTAGATCTGCTTTATGAACTTCCTGTATTTTCCAGGAAATGAAAATTTCACTTCCTTTCCGACAAAATACGACCTCTGACCTCTTCCGAATATGACCTGCAGAGGAGGGAGTGCGTATAAGGAAACATACATTAAAGTTTATTTACATTTTAGAGGGAGGTAGTTTGAGTGCGTTCTGCGGAGTACAAAGGCAGGTCGATGAATAGGTAAGCAAGGGGTTCCATACAAAGTAGACGAGGCAACTCCCAGACCTATTCAAGCTATAACGACACAACGAGGCTTCCATTCAAAACCCGATAGAATCCTGCGTTACACGGCCCAATACACCTCGACCAAAACCCACTCTGTACATTATTAACCCTATCTTCCTGACGACAAAACGCCCAATCCTTTAATAAGTACCAAACATATTGTTCGATACGACAAAACCGGTTAGTACCTTTTATTGCCTCTAAAATTTGTAGCCAAAGTGAATATCCGATTATTCCTAAAATATTTTATATTTAACAATCTATTTTGATGCACTAGGTGTTCCGAGTGGTGCTATCGTCATAAAGGGTTCATGCCCGGACGTTTAACTTCCAGTTTTAGTAGCATCTAACTATGCATTACTCTTGCATCATCCTGGGTGGCGACACTTGGAGGTATAAATATGTGTTGATTCCAGCATGTGTTTAATGTTGATCCTTGCATGTGGTTAATGTTGATTTCTGTATGTAGTCAGTGAACATCTAAGTAAGTAGCTGGTGCATGATGTATTATTCTTGCATCATCTTGGGTAGCAACACTTGGAGGTATGTGCTAATCCCTGCATGAGGTCAGTGTAGATTGATTCATGTGGTCGGTGTAGATCTAAGTAAGTACCTGGTGCTGGATGTATTACTCTTGCATTATCATAGGTGGCGACACTTAGGGGTATGTGTAGATCCGTGCATGAGGTCGGTGTAGATGTAAGTAAGTACCTGGTGCNCAGCTCTGGATCATATTGTGCATTGGGCACTCAGGTTGAAGTAGATGTTTACTAGAGTTCACTAGTTACTTAAGTTGTACTATAGAGTTTCTCCTGACTGTCTGCAATAAGAATTAAATCATGCGTGTGTGCAAGAACTTAAATTTCTTCCTCTTTCAGTCTCCAGTGTTCATGAATTTTCATAAAAGTTGTAGCGTGTGAATTAACAAGCCTTCTTCTATTGAGCCAATACGCTTTATCATATCCAGTGTTATGTTATCAATCTCGTCTCTTCTATGTTAATCATGTCGCCAATGACATTTCCCAAAGGTTCGATTCTCTCTTCAAAATTTTCCAAACTTTCTTCATCACTATGCCTTAGTACTCAGGGTCATAGAAATCACATTGTCCACCATAAATGGTGAGACATGGCCGCTCTCCGCCGGTTTGTTTTTTTCAAATGCCTATTGCCAAGCTATGTCCCGCAGACGAACTTAGCCGACCACATATTCTTAAAAGGAACTAAAAGATTAACTTGTATACAAAATTCTAGCTTGATGTTAGTCAGACACTTTTTTGCACGCTATCACCTGGACTAAGACTACATTTTTAGAATTTCGTTCTACTACTATACTAGTATCGTTAAGTGTTTTGAGCATCAAAATACAATAAACCTAACTTACCTTTAGCATCTCTGTACTTTTTACTTTTTTTGTTGTTTTTTTTTTGTTTTTTGTAAGAGAGAGAGATAATGAGTGTTTTCTTTGCTTATTATAAATTTAATTAAAAAGCATTTCGAGTCAGTTAATTTTGTAAAGTTTAATCAGAAACGAGACGTCAGTTTAAAATTTCACTCTTGATTACATATTTATAACGGTTTACTTAGAGTGCATAAAACAGGTGAATTTGAGTAAAAGGGAAAATAAAAGAGGGAAGGAGAGGAGTTGGAAATCTCAAAAATAGATTTATTTAGTAAGATTAGGTCAGGTTTACTCCAGCTTACCTCTCAAGAGGATTCAGGTTAGGAGTGAGGGAGGGGAGAGGGGGGGGGGGAGTTAATGAAATTTTTACAGAGTTTCTGAATAAATGATGCTACGATAGAGGGATTAGGTGGTTAGAATTCTAGCCGTATCTGGTGGGATATAACTGGGGAATTCCCTCGTATTCCCTTACATTCGATGTAGGAGCAACATAAAATCCCAGAATAGGGGGGAATTCAGTTTAAAATACAAAACCGCAGACACTTGGGCGGTAACAACAAACCCTTGAGGCTCCTAATTCATCACCTGAGGCCACACCACACAGACATGCTCTTTATACCTTATACTCTACCAAAATACACCACACAGATATGCTCCTTACACCTTATACTACACCAGACTACACCACACAGACATGTTCTTTACACCTTATACTCTACCAGAATACACCACACAGACATGCTCCTTACACCTTATACTATACCAGAATACACCATATGCTCCTTACACCTTATACTACACCAGACTACACCACACAGACATGTTCTTTACACCTTATACTCTACCAGAATACACCACACAGACATGCTCCTTACACCTTATACTATACCAGAATACACCATACAGACATGCTCTTTACACCTTATACTACACCAGAATACACCACACAGATGTGCTCTTTACACCTTATACTCTACCAGAATACACCATACAGAAATGCTCTTTACACCTTATACTCTACTAGAATACACTACATAGACATGCTCCTTACACCTTTTACTACACCAGAATACACCATACAGACATGCTCTTTACACCTTATACTCTACCAGAATACACCATACAGAAATGCTCTTTACACCTTACACTCTACCAGATTACCTCACAGACATTCTGTACACTACTCACATTATACATATAAAATGAGGTTCACAGAAACCTGGTTCATGGCACTAGTAACTTCCGCTCTACCTATAATTGAACGAGCGTAGTGAGTTCTTCATTACAGAGACATGGGATTTGAAAAGTTTGTTTGTCTAACGATAATTGGAGTAAAAAATGATCGTTTTCAATTAAATTTGGCACATAGATACATCTCAGCGTTTTTGAGAACTGTATAGTTTTTGGAAATTCCACACTTCATATTTTCAAGATGGCAGCCAATAAGGTGGACGATTAAACAAAAAGGTTTTAGTCAGTATGACATGTTTATACTTCTACAACAGGCAAGCGTAGCGATCCTGCAATCATATTATAAAGACATAGTATGGCTGCAATCATACTATGTAATCACATTCATTAAGTAAAGATCATGGAAAAATGATTTGACAGCAGGGTCGCTACGCTCACCTGCAATAATTTTATTGATAAAAATATTTATTACAAATGCTTCTAAAACAGGCGAGCGTAGCGAGCCTGCAATCATTTTATAATATAAA
>KZ652376.1:104216-115638 GCA_001010745.2 Gerris buenoi | reverse complement strand
CTTTCCAAAAGGGGGGGAGGGGAGAGACTTTTGGAGCACCCTGTATGTGTATAGCTGTGACAAAATAGTTTGTTAGACTGAACGGATCAATATATAGAATTCTAGCAACCCAGGTTTTAATTACTTCAACCATATGACTTTATCAAACCAATTATGCGTTATTTATCTCTCTAGAATTGCGTCACTAAACAACATAAATAAAAACCAATATCTATGAATGACCCTCTTATCTATAAAATTATTTTAATTATTGTTTGAACGTAAGCAAGTTTAAACATAATTTACACTTGAAGACTAATAGAAAAAATTGTTTCTATAGGAAATAAGTTGATTTTAAAAAATAAATTTTTAAATGCAAGCATTTATTCGTATTCCTCTCAGCAAACCCTTTCATTTGATACCCATATCATGTGCGCACTTAAAAAATTACTAGTTCGTCATCTTGGGCTGCCCGCCATATTGGACTTAGAATGACGTCACTTAGCTAAATGCACTGTCATCCAAACTAAACGTTTATACAAAAATTCAGTTAAAAGATTTGACCCGAAAATACATATATACCATACATACATACAAAAATTGCAAGTTAAATAAAAGCTTTAAATAAAAGAATGACGAGTAAACGTGATGTTAGCGATCATTGTAAATATTCAGATTATACATATTAAGAAGTCTATTAAAAGACCAAATCGAGGGTATTAGTTCCTGGAGGATAGACGTACTGGAAGTATAAAATAGCAATTAAGGGGAGAGTTTGAGGTATATTAAACAACATAGAGTACACAATTTGTGTTAGTGAGAGACACCAAGGGATGTATCACGCAAGCGTGACACATAGGAATTGTTCCAACATCAGACATTACGTCAAAAAGATGTTGGCTCAGCATTACGCCATGTATCGTTTCGTCAAGATGCTCATCAGGGGCCCGATGATGCCCATCCTTATTGCAGTGTGCAAAAACACGATATTACATTGCTGAAAAATAGAGTAGTTCTACTACTCATTGCTCTACCACTCTGACTCCCACCGACCANTTTTTTTTTTTTTTTTTTTTTAATAGAACTGTCGGAACTATTTTCGAGAAATAATCCAGACAGACCATAACTTATTGCAAAATTAACTTAATTAAATATCTTGCATAATTAATAAACTACTTTCTGAATTAAAATTTGAATAAACTACATTTAAATATCTCGAGATAAATTTAAAGACTGAGTATTTCGTGAAGGAACAAATGTAGACAGGGTTTGACCTTAGCGTTGCCTCTTTTTACTACGTTAATGTAAAATATTTCGTTTACTCAGCACGCAACGTTTAGTCAAACTCAATTTGCTCAAAGCTATAGAAGTGATCTAGATCTAGCGTGTAGATCAATCTCAATATTATGCGTGGTAAACTGTACGATATTGATTTATCTTTGCGAAACAATTTGTTTTAACAAAAATAAAGTTTATTATTAAGTCAGTTTGAACTTTTTACCTTGTCTAGAAATAACTTTATTTCACGTCAATAATTATTCAGATAACATTTAGAAATTATTATAAATTGTATTATATTTGTAAATTATTATCTGAATACATTTATCATATCTGCTACTTCTTAGAATATTAAAACAACGTCATTAACTTTTTTAAAGAAAAGTTCATTATAATAAAAGATAATAAATTATTTAGTGCACCTGTTGTTAGCTACTATAGTGTCAATGGACGACAAAGTCGCTTCCAGGCAAGTCTATCATCGTACAAAAGCTTGCAGACAAGTCTATTTTCGTACAAATGTTTGCAG
Organism: Gerris buenoi; assembly: GCA_001010745.2. Lineage (NCBI taxonomy): Eukaryota > Metazoa > Arthropoda > Insecta > Hemiptera > Gerridae > Gerris > Gerris buenoi. Next base: position 113,852 of record KZ652376.1, on the reverse strand, counting down.
ACAAGTCTATCTTGGCAAAGACACTTCCAGACAAGTCCATCTTGGCAGAGACACTTCCAGACATCTAAGCAGAGACACTTTCAGACAAGTCTGCCCTGGCAGAAACACTGCCAGATAAGTGTACCTTGGCAGCGACTAGTACTATCTTGCAAGAGACACTTCCAGACATGTCTGCCTTTTTACAAACGCTTGTAGACATGTCTTCCTCGGCAGAGACACTTCCAGACAATTCTATTTTGCAAGAGACACTTCCAGACAATTCTACCTTGGCAGAATCACTTCCAGACAAGTCTATCTTGGCAGAAACACTTCCAGACAAGTCTGCCTTCGAANGAATTGTTCCAACATCAGACATTACGTCAAAAAGATGTTGGCTCAGCATTACGCCATGAATCGTTTCGTCAAGATGCTCATCAGGGGCCCGATGATGCCCATCCTTATTGCAGTGTGCAAAAACACGATATTACATTGCTGAAAAATAAAGTAGTTCTACTACTCATTGCTCTACCACTCTGACTCCCACCGACCATCTCTTACCACTATTCTCGTATCCGAGGCTTTAGGTGTGGTTACTTTAGGTTTGGAAGAGCAATTTTCCAAATGGAGAAACATATATCAGCAGAGGCTTAAGATAGACGTTCATAGACGCTTCTACATACAAAATCAAGGCAAGAATGTCCACTATATATGGAAATATTTGACAAAATAGAAAACCCAACGTAAATAACTAAATGGAGATATATTGCGTGGATAGTAATGTACGAAGGCCGTTCGAAAAGTAAGCTCCGATTGGCCACTGTGCAGGAAGTAGTGGAAGTAGCGAAGCCACACGGCAGGTCAGTCAGCATCTAGCCGTTGTCAAAAGAATGTCGAGCACTAGTTTGGTTTTTATAGCATCTTGAAATGTGCGCTCCAAAAAAACTTCCCTCCAAATGCGCATTGCTAGTTTTATGGTGCTTGGTATAATTTTTTGGCACCAATCAAGCATAGAACTTCCAGTAACCTAACCTCTCTGTCACTACCTCGTATAACGGAGTCGTAGAAATCTGTGGAAATTCATTAAACAGCTCCGAAATCGTGAAATTTTCACGAACTTTTCCATCAACTTTCTGATCGAGTTCATCTGTGTGACTAATGTTGGCCTATCACTTCTCTCTTCATCATGCATGTTTTTTCGTCCACTTTTAAATAATAAAAATCCATTCACGCACAACTCCTTTACTCATAACTATGGACCGAACGAGTATGGTCCATACTGTTATGAGTAATAACACTTGATCCATACACGGTAATCTTTTTAGAGACCCTTCTAGACATGTATATCTCGGCAGAGACACTTCCAGACAAGTCTGCTTTCGTATAAACGATTGAAGGCAAGATTATCTTGCAAGAGACACTTCAAGTCTATCTTGGCAGGGACGTTTCCAGATAAGTCTATCCTGTCAGAGACTTTTGCAGACAAGTCCGGGGACAAATGGGTAATATTAAAGTCAAGACCGTTTTTAGTTGTTGTAATATATGGAATGGGGAAATAGCCAAATATTATCTAATTATAATCAATGATTAATGCACAGACAAATGTAAATTTGTATTTAATATATGTATAGGTTCTAAGTGAAAGTATAAACTATTATAGTAATCTCTTCTATCTTAAAATCAATAATATTATTTTAGAAACGTATGAAACGAATTTAAAGCATATATGGGACTAACAATGGGCTAATTATGACCTACTATCTAAATTTCATTAAAATTGGACGAGTAGTTTTTAAGATATATTGGTTCGCAAGAATTGAGTGACAAACCGACAGTCTGACACGGAATCAAAGTTATTCCCAACTGTCTGAAACGATTTCTGTCTTGGAACTTTCGAAATTGGAGACATCACATATCGTTCTTCAGAACGACCACATAGCTTCCATTACCTTTGGCAAACTCCCTGATGTGGTCCAAAAGTCCCCCCCCCCTTAACTGTGAACGGTTAGAGATAAATTAATGAAACTTGGGAGATCTCTTCCAAGGGGGGGGGATAAAGGTATAAAAATGGTAGATTTNCGAGTATGGTCCATACTGTTATGAGTAATAACACTTGATCCATACACGGCACAATGTTCTCCATGAATACCTGCTGCCGAATATTGTTTTGCCGTAAAAAACCTTGTAACAGCTCGCACTTCACATTTGGAGGGATGTTTTTTTTTGGAGCGTACATTTCAAGATGCTATAAAAACCAAACTAGTGCTCGTAAGACATTCATTTGACCGTGGCTTGATGTGGGCTGATCTGCCGTGTACGTCAGTGCAACAATGGCCCCGCAAAGCCCACAACTTCACGCACAGTGACCAATCGGAGCTTTACTTTCCAAAAGGCCCTCGAATATGGAGATATATTAGATACCATTTATAAAATTTTTAGATCTGATTATTTACTTTGCACGACTTCTGTGATTTTAAAAAGTAGATAGAAGATTATCATTGTATTTATATTATTTTAAGCCAACATTAATAAACATCAGTGCTCTACTACTTTAACATAATAGTTATTTATGCACCTAGGGAGTAAAGTAAGCCATTATTCCCTGAGCGAAAAAGTTGATTCTTGAGGCGAAGCCGAAGGAATCATGTCCCTAANGACTCAGTGACCACGTATTGACTCAGTGACCACGTGTTGACTCAGTGACCACGTATTGACTCAGTGACCACGTGTTGACTCAGTGACCACGTATTGACTCAGTGACCACGTGTTGACTCAGTGACCACGTATTGACTCAGTGACCACGTGTTGACTCAGTGACCACGTATTGACTCAGTGACCACGTGTTGACTCAGTGACCACGTATTGACTCAGTGACCACGTGTTGACTCAGTGACCACGTATTGACTCAGTGACCACGTGTTGACTCAGTGACCACGTATTGACTCAGTGACCACGTGTTGACTCAGTGACCACGTATTGACTCAGTGACCACGTGTTGACTCAGTGACCACGTATTGACTCAGTGACCACGTGTTGACTCAGTGACCACGTATTGACTCAGTGACCACGTGTTGACTCAGTGACCACGTATTGACTCAGTGACCACGTGTTGACTCAGTGACCACGTATTGACTCAGTGACCACGTGTTGACTCAGTGACCACGTATTGACTCAGTGACCACGTGTTGACTCAGTGACCACGTATTGACTCAGTGACCACGTGTTGACTCAGTGACCACGTATTGACTCAGTGACCACGTGTTGACTCAGTGACCACGTATTGACTCAGTGACCACGTGTTGACTCAGTGACCACGTATTGACTCAGTGACCACGTGTTGACTCAGTGACCACGTATTGACTCAGTGACCACGTGTTGACTCAGTGACCACGTATTGACTCAGTGACCACGTGTTGACTCAGTGACCACGTATTGACTCAGTGACCACGTGTTGACTCAGTGACCACGTATTGACTCAGTGACCACGTGTTGACTCAGTGACCACGTATTGACTCAGTGACCACGTGTTGACTATTGTGTAAAAATTATACAATCAAAACAAGTAGATTAAAAAATAATTGATGACACTCTTTTCTAGATTTTTCTTAATTTAATAGAAATGACAAATAAATAAATTAAATAATCACCTAATGACTGATAATTGCATTGTTATCAGAAATACATAATCTGTGCAAGTTTCTTCAATTTATTCAGTATTAGTTTTTGTATTTTTATATTTATTTTTTCTTGAAATTAGGCATGAATAATTCTTAAAGTCATTAAAATTTATTTATATTATTATTTAAATAAATAAAAAGAAAAAAAATAATGTAGTAATGTATTACTCTTAATATATTAATATTAAATTATTCTGAATTCCTGTATAAAAAATGAAGTTTAATTTAAAATTATAAACTCTAAAAATTATAAAAAAATTTATGTGAATGTCAACAATAGGAACCTCTACGAAATCAAAATTCATTCCCCCAAAATATGGCTGATATTTTTAAGGACAACGAGACGAACGTACAAAATCTACGCCAATATCTACATCAAGCTGGGCTTATGGAAGAAATATAAGTTTTTCAGATTTATTACCCTATTTCAACACAAATTATAATTAATCATCCTACTACACACACACAAACTACATTAATAATAGTACATTATCCTAGTATCACTATCCATTTATTTTTATGTATTAATATTTATTTGCTTTCTATTTATTTTTCTAAATATCTCTAAATATTCTCGGAGGAAAATAACCTGAGCAGTTAAACCTCCTAAAAACTACAAACTAAAAACGTAAAAAATTAAAACTAGATATTCTCTTTGAGAAACGTTTTGACAAATAAGTTTTAGTACAAAAAAGTTTAATGACAAAGGTGAGCAAATTACAACAAATTATTATAAATTTGGGAATTTTGTTATAGTACCAGGAGATAGCGTGCAAAAAAAGTGTCTGACTAACATCAAGCTAGAATTTTGCATACAAGTCAATCTTTTAGCGCCTTTTACGCAGTGGCGGATTAAGGTTGTCATCTAGGGGGTGGCGGTTTCGGAGTATGGAAAGCCCATATGGATTCTTCCCCCCCCCCTCGACTGCAGTACAATATCTTAACCGTTAGCCATGGGTGTCGTTAGCAGTTAATTATTGTAGGGTGCATATAGCGGGGGGTCGAAAATATGACCTCTCAAAACAGCGCTTAAATGCATTTCTGAGGTAAAATTTGATTTTAATACTTAGTCACAAAAGGGTTATTTTTGGCTCGATTATNCTAAATTTCATTAAAATTGGACGAGTAGTTTTTAAGATATATTGGTTCGCAAGAATTGAGTGACAAACCGACAGTCTGACACGGAATCAAAGTTATTCCCAACTGTCTGAAACGATTTCTGTCTTGGAACTTTCGAAATTGGAGACATCACATAACGTTCTTCAGAACGACCACATAGCTTCCGTTACCTTTGGCAAACTCCCTGATGTCTTGGAATTTTTGAAATCGTAGTCATAAAAAGTTTGCGTTTGTCAGAACATACACATAGCGCTCATTTCCTTCAGTAAGCTCGGGAGCAATATACAGGGTGGTCCAAAAGTCCCCCCCCCCCTTAACTGTGAACGGTTAGAGATAAATTAATGAAACTTGGGAGATCTCTTCCAAGGGGGGGGGATAAAGGTATAAAAATGGTAGATNTTTGATTTGACCTTAAACTTGCCCTTCAAGGTTATTTGAAGGTCAACATTGTTATTTTTTAACCCCCCATTTTTTACTGCGAATTTGAAAAGAGCAGGAAATTTTACGTAAAATATGGCCTTGACAATGTTCTTGAGCTTTAACTTCAAGGTCATTCCAAGGTCAAAATAGTTTTTCCAATGGGAAACCCTTATTTGTATTGCGGATTGCGAAATAACCAACTTTTTCCAGTCAACAGCAGTCTTGACCTCGTCTACACCACGCCCTTGACCATGACCTTCAAGGTCATTTCAACCCTTCTCCTCCCCCCCTCCCCCTTTATTAATTTATTTGTTTAAGTACTTTTAATCATTTTTTTTTTTTTCATCATGGATCAAGGATGTGTTTGACGTTCTAGCCTTCCTGAACCTTTTTTATTTAAATTTTTTTGAAAAAAAAAAAAAATCATTTCTGACGAGTTATTTAGGGGTTTCCATACTTTTGTGCCACCTTGTATATTTATGACGGACAGACCCATCACCCTCGGCATAAGGAATTCGAGAAGGATCAACGAAACCCTAAAGATGCAATAAAAATATATATTAGTGTCGTAATAATAAACTGATTATGAAATATTCACATTTTTTTATTTTCTATTTACATAAACACACGTATCGTTTATACAGTAGTCAAATTATATAAATTTATTTTAAGTAGTTTTAGTTTTTTAAAATAGTTTTTTTTTTAATTATTATATAATATTTTCTATGATAACAACATAGATAGCAAAAGCAGAGCCCTCACTACCGAGGGCTCTCACGTCACAAAAGATATAAATACATTGAATAAGAGAAAATGTTAAAAGTGAACATAATTATTAAATTTTAATATAAGAGTGTAAAAATAAAGAATATTATTGATGTTTACTACGTTTTTATTAGCTTGCTTTCTTGTTTTTTTGTCCAGTACAAATCTTGCAATCGATTTTTAACTAACTTCCCGAGAAGCTAGACATTTGAAACCTTTAGAATAGCTCAGAACACGATGAAAATCCATTATTTTAATACTTTTAGTAATCTTTCAGCAGAATTTAATAGTTTTCAGCAAAATTTTGCTGTATGAAAAGTTAGTTCGGAAAGAAATCCGCAAGTTATTTTATTTGTTTTTTACATGTCCCATATTTACGATCTTCATTTTGACAGGTTTCAAATTTATGATTTAAGATAGAAAATTTAAAAACGTAGTATATAAAAAGTTCTTTTTATCTTCCAATTATTAATTAAATAATCCCTCATAAATTATATTTCAATAAGTAAAGTATATTATTTAAATCAAAGTTTATAATCTACGTTTTGATTTACAGAGATTTTGGAATGATTGGACAAAGTCTATCGATTTTCAGTTACTAAAAATAATACGGACTATTTGAAGTTGTGCGATTTGATATATAGTTACGACTCAGTGACCACGTGTTGACTCAGTGACCACGTGTTGACTCAGTGACCACGTATTGACTCAGTGACCACGTGTTGACTCAGTGACCACGTGTTGACTCAGTGACCACGTGTTGACTCAGTGACCACGTATTGACTCAGTGACCACGTGTTGACTCAGTGACCACGTGTTGACTCAGTGACCACGTGTTGACTCAGTGACCACGTATTGACTCAGTGACCACGTGTTGACTCAGTGACCACGTGTTGACTCAGTGACCACGTGTTGACTCAGTGACCACGTATTGACTCAGTGACCACGTGTTGACTCAGTGACCACGTGTTGACTCAGTGACCACGTGTTGACTCAGTGACCACGTATTGACTCAGTGACCACGTGTTGACTCAGTGACCACGTGTTGACTCAGTGACCACGTGTTGACTCAGTGACCACGTATTGACTCAGTGACCACGTGTTGACTCAGTGACCACGTGTTGACTCAGTGACCACGTGTTGACTCAGTGACCACGTATTGACTCAGTGACCACGTGTTGACTCAGTGACCACGTGTTGACTCAGTGACCACGTGTTGACTCAGTGACCACGTATTGACTCAGTGACCACGTGTTGACTCAGTGACCACGTGTTGACTCAGTGACCACGTGTTGACTCAGTGACCACGTATTGACTCAGTGACCACGTGTTGACTCAGTGACCACGTGTTGACTCAGTGACCACGTGTTGACTCAGTGACCACGTATTGACTCAGTGACCACGTGTTGACTCAGTGACCACGTGTTGACTCAGTGACCACGTGTTGACTCAGTGACCACGTATTGACTCAGTGACCACGTGTTGACTCAGTGACCACGTGTTGACTCAGTGACCACGTGTTGACTCAGTGACCACGTATTGACTCAGTGACCACGTGTTGACTCAGTGACCACGTGTTGACTCAGTGACCACGTGTTGACTCAGTGACCACGTATTGACTCAGTGACCACGTGTTGACTCAGTGACCACGTGTTGACTCAGTGACCACGTGTTGACTCAGTGACCACGTATTGACTCAGTGACCACGTGTTGACTCAGTGACCACGTGTTGACTCAGTGACCACGTGTTGACTCAGTGACCACGTATTGACTCAGTGACCACGTGTTGACTCAGTGACCACGTGTTGACTCAGTGACCACGTGTTGACTCAGTGACCACGTATTGACTCAGTGACCACGTGTTGACTCAGTGACCACGTGTTGACTCAGTGACCACGTGTTGACTCAGTGACCACGTATTGACTCAGTGACCACGTGTTGACTCAGTGACCACGTGTTGACTCAGTGACCACGTGTTGACTCAGTGACCACGTATTGACTCAGTGACCACGTGTTGACTCAGTGACCACGTGTTGACTCAGTGACCACGTGTTGACTCAGTGACCACGTATTGACTCAGTGACCACGTGTTGACTCAGTGACCACGTGTTGACTCAGTGACCACGTGTTGACTCAGTGACCACGTATTGACTCAGTGACCACGTGTTGACTCAGTGACCACGTGTTGACTCAGTGACCACGTGTTGACTCAGTGACCACGTATTGACTCAGTGACCACGTGTTGACTCAGTGACCACGTGTTGACTCAGTGACCACGTGTTGACTCAGTGACCACGTATTGACTCAGTGACCACGTGTTGACTCAGTGACCACGTGTTGACTCAGTGACCACGTGTTGACTCAGTGACCACGTATTGACTCAGTGACCACGTGTTGACTCAGTGACCACGTGTTGACTCAGTGACCACGTGTTGACTCAGTGACCACGTATTGACTCAGNATAGTCCAGGAGATAGCGTGCAAAAAAGTGTCTGACTAACATCAAGCTAGAATTTTGCATACAAGTCAATCTTTTAGCGCCTTTTACGAATATGTGGTCGGCTAAGTTCGTCTGCGGGACATAGCTTGGCAGTAGGCGTTTGAAAAAAAGAAACCGGTGGAGAGCGGCTATGTCTCAACAATTATGGTGGACAATGTGATTTTCATGTTCCTGAGTTCAGAATTAGTTAGTAGACCGAAAATCAAGTTTATGTTAGTTTATCCCTTGACAGTTGACTACGTTGATTTTTAGTAATATTTGAATAACTAACCTATCAATTGTGAAAATAGCATCGATTTGATTCTCGGTCTACTAACTAATTCTGTACTAAGGATCGTTAAAATCATACTGTCCACCATATATGGTGAAACACGGCCGCTCTCCACCAGTTTGTTTTTTTCAAACGCCTACTCCCAAGCTATGTCCCGCAGACGAACTTAGCCGATCACATATTCGTAAAAGGCGCTAAAAGACTTGTATGCAAAATTCTAGCTTGATGTTAGTCAGACACTTTTTTGCACGCTATCTCCTGGACTGTTATGTTAATTGACAAACATCAACTTTACTAATGTTGCTTTTAGGCAGTTCTGTGCTGAACAAATTACCACAAATAAGCCAAAATTAAATAGAAGATACTTTTGGATGTTCTTTAAGAACCATTCTAAAAGACCAAGGAACAGAAATTTATGAAATCAAATTAAAATTATTATTAACAATGGGAAATAGACATAGACAGAGAAAAATAGATTCCATCACCGGTCAGAGCACTGTAACGGAAATATAGAGGCCCGTTGCTGGAGTCTATTTTTCTCTGTCTATTTCCCATTGTTAATAATAATTATAATTTGATTTACTTTAAAATTTAAACTTCCCGTAGTATGAATACTACCAAAAACTTAAAAAATGAATAAGACATTTTTTTTATGATTTTATCTAGAAATACGATATGTATGTTTCTTGAAGTCATCAATTCTATGTATATTTCTACTGTTTCCAAACTTACTAGTATATCGACAGAAAGCTGGTGAATAATAAATAAAATTATTAATGTTTCAAAAATATATAACAAATTTTATCCATTTTTTTTTTCCAAGAAGAAGAAGAAGAAATAAAAATTTATATTCGCGAACAACAAAGAACTATTAATTTCATCGTCTCTTGAGAAATAAAAAATAAATT